>JANIJH010000006.1:65594729-65611690 GCA_024520975.1 Erythroxylum areolatum | reverse complement strand
ATTGTGTTCATGAATATATACACGTAAACATCATTTTCCATGCATATGACAGTAATTCATCAAATGTATTTCATAAATCCCCAACTCTAAAGAATTTATTTACTACTTACTTGTTGAAAAATCCAAATGCTACAACTATCTCAAAGCCCTAACTCCATGAAAAATCACGTACTCCTCTGTGAAAAATGACCAGCTTCTGGTTTTCCTTAGGTAGAAGGAACACTTAACAGTAGGGTAGAGGAAGGAAAAGCAAAGAAATTCCTGAGAGGAATTTGATAGAAAACTCTGTGTGTTGAAGAAGGTTTGAAGGAGGTTACTACGAAAGAGAAAGAACTTAGGAAAGACACTAACTCCTATTCACTCTTTAGATAAGTCAAACTTACTCCAAACACATTATAAAAGTAACTTATTAAAATAGTGACACTTGTCACTTTCTTAATGACTAAACTCTAACTTAGTTTCTTTTGAAACTAACTCCATTAATTCTAGCTTTACAATCAAAGTATCTCTAATATCCTTTCAATTCCTTTTCCTAATTTTCCAAAATACTCTATAATTTTCAAAATTTATTAAAATTCACCAAAATTAAAAAATATCACAATTCCAATAATCAATAATATTTACATTATAAATAAAATTCAAATTCTCAAAATTATCCATTAATCACAACTCAATTCAATTATACCCGAAATTATTCATGAATGCATGTACAATTATTTTCATGTGCAGAAAAATTCACTATTCATGTGTATATGTATGTCATATTATGTATGAGCATGAAAATGCTTTTCTAAGCTCTCATTGGTCACTCTTATTTACTATTCTAACCTCCCCACAGGTAACGGGATGTTACATAATGAAATATGAATTCACATATAGATGAGGTTGAGTTGAAATTAGGTATACTTGATAAAGTTATCGAAAATAGTGAAGAATGAGAATTAGTTATAAGAAATGAATACAATGTTTTAAGAAAAGAGATTAGAGAGTATGAAGAAATAACATTGGTAGTTGAATTGTCATGAAATGATGTTACCTTAGAGGAAGTGAATTCGGTACAACCTAGAGTGAAAGTAAGGATTTGATAGATGGAAAAACCTAGGGAAGGCTCTTGAGTAAACCCTTCCCAAAAGGTATTATTATGGAAAATTTTGCATCTTCGCTGCGACGAAAGCTTATTTATCCCAAGAGATGTTTGGGTCTAATATGGGAACTTCACCGAGGCGAAGTCAAGAGTTTGTTGGGGTGAACTTTTCCCGAAAGGTGTCCACAAAATTTTTCTTTCGTTCCTTGCTTCCAAAGGTTTTAGCTTCAAATCCCAAGTTGTCCCCACACTCACGTTGTCACGACTCTGATATTGGGCTCCAGACACGGGGTCCAACATGTTTGGCATCAGAGCGCCTAGGTTTAGTATCTTACATGGGCATTTCATGATATTTAGAAATAAGAGATATTACATAGTCCGATATGTTAAGCACAGATTCAACACTTGTGGTTATGTCAATGAATTTGGTGACAGAATTTTGTTGTGGATATGTACTTGAATTGATATGGATGTGAAATTATATTTATGAATTGATTGAGAAGAAATAGAGACATAGGCGAAAAAGACAAGATTTAAGGTGTTTTATGCAAAGTGGAATTGAAAGGGTTGAACTTGGAATTTCAAATGATTGTTTAATTACTGTGATAAGAGTTATGATCTAATATAAGATTCTGATTAGTGAATATGAGATTAGAATTTCAAGATGGCTATGCGTCTATAATCCTAAGTTGATTAAGAAAGTACATATGGAAAATGAAACAAATGATAGTGATATACGTAGAAGTTCTCAAGGATATGTCAACTAGTTATTATGATTACGTATCTAATAATGTGGTTACATTGGTGAATAATGTGATTGGGTACATATGAGATCTATATTTAGATATGGTATAAGATGGTAATCTATGATCCCTATAGATAAAATCATGAGATGAATCAGAGTAACGTGATGGAAGTATGGTATAGGTGATTTTGTTGAAAAGGTAACTACTATGGAGAAGTAATTTTTTTAAATAGTCGTAGAATATTTAGAGGCTGTTCAGAATTAATTGTGATTGACGTATCATTAGCATAAGATATACATTAGTGAATTGTTATAGATAAATCTTTAGGCAAAATGGGATGACTTTGATGATACACACTTAAGCATATGCGACAGTTGTTATGTTTATTATATAGCACCCCACTCCAGCAAGACCTGAACTCAACATCGATGGGTGATACCTAAGTCCATGCCCCATGGCGGTGGCATACTATAGCACTCAATCATTTAAAAATTGGTATAATTATTTTTTTGAATATAATCAAATACGCATAAATCAGTAATCAATTTGGGCCCACTTTCTTCCATAACATTTTCAATCATAACAATACAAACATTAGAATTTCAATAGCTATTTGGGCCCGTCACAAATACAAAACACTATTTTGTAGAAATTGCATAATGCAAATTTATACAAGAATAGGACAACATTAATGCTAACGCGTACTGATCCCGACCTCTATCTTTCCCATGCATGCAGCAATTATACTCCCGTTTGCCTAACGGGGTATTCTTCTGAGTCTTGAAAAATATTTGCAAATTTTGGGTGAGTTTTGTGAACTCAATAAGTGACCATCATCGATGGTTCACCCAGTCACATAATACATAATTCACATTTCACATTATTTCACGTTCAATTTCACACTTCACATTCAATACACTTAATCATTCATTTTATGCATATGCAGTGCACATGAGACTCACTTTCCATTTATTACTCTTTTGTGACCGAGTGCCTAAATTGTCCCATATAGGGCTCCTTCAATGTTGAGCCTGAGGCTCTGAATCACTCTTGAGCTCAAGGCTCATTTTCTCTTGTTGAGCTTTAAGCTCTGTTCGGTGGCTACTCAGGTCACAACTGCCATTATATTTCATGCATCCATAAAATGGAATGCATCAATCACATTTGCATGCTCCCATTTAATCACATTCCCATATCATCGAACCTTAGTCCAACATTCAACATATTTTCACTTACATGTAAATGCACCTTCAGAACACATTTAACAATCAAATTATGTACACTTAGTTCGTCTCATTCACATACAAGCAGCATTTCAATATCTCAACTAAATGTCACAATCATCGGACCTCCTGTCCGGAAACCAACACAATCAAACCACATTTAGTAGTTAATCATACAAATTTTAAAACAGAACAAATAATGAAATGAGACCATCTAGGTCTACTCACAGTAAGCTCCAGTTCATCATTCACTTCCAAATTCTAGAAATGCCTAAATGGCACGTTCTAACCTACACAGTTCATTTATGCAATACACATTTCACACATGTTACAACTTTGCACAATTATAATTGTCCAATAATGCACATGTATGAAAAGGATTATGAACAATGCATGTTCATGACAATCCCGGTATCTTTTCTTTAATTTCATCACAAAATCATTCTCATAACAAAACTCATCTAAGTATAATTTATACTTAGGTTTATACCTTAATAAAAAGATTAAATCACAATTCATAATTCATTCAATCACTTTCAGGTTTTTCCAAGACACCCCTTTCGGGTCTACTACTCATGTTCAATCAGAAGACGAGAATGAGGTAATTTGGTCAAACTCTCTTCTATAAAAGTGTTCTTCTAAGTCTTATCTTTCCATTGACACTAAAATCACTCAATTTGGTTCAGTAATTTGGAAGATATACCATAAACATTATTGAGTTGCTCATATTCAAAAATAGTGTACTATGCACAACTTCCAACCTGAAATTAAACATTGTAGAGACTGAATCATAATTCGACTTCTTGATACAATTTGTAGGCCTATATCTCTAGTTTACTCCAAATTAAAATTCATCTTATTTGGAATCCTACATAACAAGATACCATCAAAATACTAGAACATGTTCAGTAAAATATCCAGTTCATGCACTTCCAACCGATACCCTTACTTTGATTTGATCAATCTTTCTCAATTCAATTCATAATGCTACAAAATTTTATTTAGAGGTAGGGGATGTGTTATGAATCCAATGCTTCAAAAATCAGGTCATTTGGAGGTCGAACAAAGAAGTTATATCCAAAAACCTATCGGATGTCCATTAGCCTCTCAAAGCTTCAAAGTCGCAATCGTGCAATTGCCCGATAGCGATTTTTGCTATCCAACCTCCAAAGTCACTGTTGTGCAAAAAAGCACGACGGTGCTTTTGGCATATAATCTTAAAAGTCACCGTCGTGCTTTTGCACAACAGTTCTTTTCCACTTCTTCTTCTTCACAGACATCCTAACTTCTAAACTCCATAACTTTTGATCCAAAACTCCAAATTTTGCAAACTTTATATCAATAGAAAGTTAAAAGAAATATCCACAACTTTTATTAAGACTATTTTGTCAAAATCGGTCTAAATAGGTACAGTAAATTCATGGAATTTTTGGATCAAAATTTCAACATTGCCACTATTCATTCCCAGAAAATTTTCAGGCTTCCATTTTTTTCAAAGTCCAACACTTCTATTTTTATTCTAGTCAATTCCACTCCATCTCACTAAACTCATTCACCACAATCCACACTACCTATAAAAAGCAAAATTAACCAAGTTCTGTCAAGATCATCAAAAATTCAGATATCCATTTTCATCCTCTCTCTACTGTCACTTTTTTTTAATGTTAATTTTTTCACTTAATCAATTCCATTGATTACTCAGAACCATTCTAATTCATCTTTAGCTCATCAACACTCACCAATCAAAACTCCAAGATTCAATCAGAATTCATTTCTACTGATTCACAACAAACCAAAGTATACTAACACTAAAAACAGAGTACTTTCAGTTAAACTCAAATTCCAGCACTTTTCAATTTTTCTGACTTATTCAATATCAGCAAAAACTCATTTAATTCATCATCTCAATGGATAACTTCTTCAAAGATACCCAATTTTAATTCAACATCATCTATGCACATTTAATATTCCTCACTTGCTCATAAACACCCAAAATATAATACATTCCCGTACACTTAAAACATAATTCAACATAAACATTCATCCACAACTTTTGTTGCACCCAGTTCTCATTTTCACATCAAATTTTGAGATTCTTAAAAACAAAATTTAAACTCAATATCTTTATAAGAAAGGTAGCCATATGTCTATAGTTTAATCAAAATTAAGAATCAACTCATGTGGATAACTACAGAATAAGTTATGGCTAAAATACAGAAGCATATTAGTGAAAATTTTTCTGCTAACATTTTCCAGATTTTCAAACTTTCAACATTTACATCTAACTCATCTTATACCTAGATTATCTCTTCCATTTCATTTCCTCATCATCCTCTACCCAATTCAACTCAATAAATCACTCGTAAATAAAACATATTTTCCCTCACCCAGGACACATATATAAATATTGCATAACCAAGTCATCAAATCTCAATTTACTCATCATTCTAGCTTAATATAACCATACACATGACATTTAAAGCATAACTTACTTGGTGTAGCTCCAAACTCCTCAAAATCTCACTCAACCCTAGCTCGCAAGCATCCCACGCTCTTCATCTTCTAAAGGTGGTAGGGTTGGGTTCTTAAATGACAAAGTGAAGAAGAAGATGATAGCAAAGTGATGGTGGTAAATGGAGGCAAGAACAAGCTCCAACGTTGGTGAGGTGAGATGAGAATGTCGTAGATGAAGAAGATGAGTAGAGAAATTACAAGAGATGAGAGTAGTGAGTAAGGTGAAAGACAATTAAAAGAAATGAGATGGTCTTTATTTCTTAACACTTTCGTGGGTTAAGACATAAGGTGTGGCAAGTGACACTTGTCATTTGCCACATGTCCCCTTTTTGTGATCTCTCTTAAGTCTTTTATTAACTAGTCCATTTGTCTCCAATTCTTGCTCCAATTGCCTCCCAATTTTCAATGACACTTGTCCATAATTCACAAAGTCATTAATCAAAATTTTCCATTACCATTGGACAGTAATTTTTACTACCTTTATAATAATTGTTTTGCCACTTGGCATGTTTCCTAGTCCAAAAATTATCCCAAATTTTCAGAAATTTTTCTAAAATTCTCCAAATTTTCTAAATCAACCATTTCACTTTCCAAATCAATTTTCAACACATACCAACCAAAATTCTCAATAACAATCACATTTATAAACAATTTTACCCAGAATGCCAATGAATGCATGCACATTCATTTCAATGAGCAACATTTCACTATTCACTTATATTCGCATGCCATATTATACATGAGCATAAAAATGAAAATTCTAAGCTCTCATTGAACACTCTTGTTTACTATTCTAACCTCCCCGCAAGTAACGGGATGTTACATTTATAGACTTGGACTCTTGGTTAGTTTATAACCCAGAGCTTCTGAGAGCTTGACAGACGCAGACCTAGAAATCAAAAAAACTCACAAGAATCTTTTAAGGACACAACTGTAGGAGTTTGAGTTAGATCGTCAAATAGAAGACTTAAGTGGTTAAGTAGACACTAAAGAATCATACAACATGGTTGACCAACCAAGAACTATGTTCGACTACGTTATACCAGACTTGACTGGTACAATGTCTAGCACCGTGAGACTGATTATCAATGCTAACAACTTTAAGATAAGACCGAGCATCATCCAAATAGTAAAACAGGTAGTCCAATTCGATGGACTTACAGACGAAGACTTGAATACACACATCTCTAATTTTTTAGAGATCTACAATATTTTTAAAATTAACAAAGCTAATGAAAATGCTATCAGACCACACTTATTCCCATTTTCTTTAAAAGACAAGGCCTAACAATGGTTGAATTCGAAATCATGCTCTTCATTGACTATATAGGAACAAGTGGTAGAGAAGTTCTTGTTAAAGTATTTTCCATTGACAAAGATTGCAAAACTAAGGAATGATATCTCCTCATACTCCCAAGTTGAAGCAAGATCTTTATACGATATATGGGACAGATTTATGGAGATGCTGAGATGATGCCCACACCATGGTATACCACTTTGGATGCAAATCTAAATGTTTTACAATGGGCTAAATCAATGTACACGATTGTTTATAGATGAGGAAGCTAGGGGAACAATGAACAAAAAGACACTAAAGGTGGCCCAAGACTTAATATAACAGATGGAGATGAATAATTACTAGTAGTGCTCGTCTAGAGCACGAACCAATAAACCAGTGGGGGTGTATGAAATGGATGCAATGACGAAGTTAACGAGCTAAATGGAGGCCTTAAGAAGAAAGATATACAGACTTACAATAGATCCATAACGTTGAGTTATGAAATGCAAAGTGTGCGAGCTAGATCATCAAAGACAATATTGTCAATCAGTTTAGCCCTAGCATTTGGACTATTTGGGGAATGCTCTTAGACCCCAAAATAATCCATATAGCAACATCTATAATCTAGGTTGCAAGAATCACCCTAAATTTTCTTAGGAAAATCATAATCAAACGAGAATCAACCCTCAACCTAGATTCTAGCAGCAAGCATCTCAAGCTAAAAAACCTAGTATGTATGAGATGATAATGTAATTTATTTAGGAATCAAGGGTGAAACATCATAAACAAAAGGCTTCCATACATAAGTTGGATGTTCAACTTGGCCAACTGGAAACGATATTAGCTAAAAGGAAAAAGGGGAATCTGTATAGTATCATTAAGCCATATCCTAATGAGCATATTAAGGCAATCACCCTTAGAAGCGAAAAGGAACTGTAAGCAAATAAAAAAACCTAAAATAAAGAGGAGGATCACGATAAAACTCAAGAGAAGACCAAAGATATAAAGAATCCTCCAAAAGTGAAGGAATTTCACCCCATGATACCATATTCACCAAAGTTGAAGAAGGATCCCATGGACGAGCAATTTGGGAAATTCCTTAAACTAGTCAAACAACTTCATATTAACTTACCGCTTATTGAAGCTCCTAGCATAGCTACTATCTGACAAGAAAAAGTTAGAGGATTTAGCTATAGTGAGATTAAGTAAGGAATGCTCAACGATCTTACAAAACTAGAAAAGTTTAAAGATCTAGGGAGTTTTACTACCCCTTATTTTACTGGTAATTTGCCAATAAAAAAGCTTTAGCTGACTTGGAAGCTAGCATTAATTTAATGTCATATAAATTATTTAAAAAATCAAAGTTAAGGGAACCCAAACCTACTAGCATGAATGTTTAATTAGCTTATAGATTTGTTAAATATCCTAGGGATATCATTGAGGTTGTACCAGTAAAAATTGATAGGTTTATCTTCCCAGTTGACTCTGTTATACTTTATATGGATGAGGATATGGAAGTATCTTTGATTTTAGGACATCCCTTCCTAGCTATAGCTATAGCCATTATTTATGTTAGTGATTGTAAACTAGTTCTTAGGGTGGGAAAAGAAAATGTCACTTTTAAGATATCTAATGCTATGAGACGTACCTTTGATTACGATGATTCCTATTATTTTATTGATATTAATGGTTATGTAACTTCAGACATTATGTAAGAAATTGTGTCTAACAACGTGTAGGAATTGTCTACGACCTAAGATGAGGATGAAAATGAGGCTAATAATATTAGAAAGAAAGATATTGAAGAAATAAATAGAAATAAAAAGACAAGGTTAAAACCTCCATTGAAGAACCACTAGAGTTTTAGTTGAAGACACTCCTTAATCATCGTGAATATACATTTCTTAAGAAGAATTCAAAATTACTAGTAATTATTGCATCAACTTTAGATGTCGATAAAAAAAAGTTGTTGAGTATCCTTAAGGAGTATAAATGTGATAGCCCAGACCACCCACTTGCGGATATTGTCCGCTTTAGGCCTCAGCCTCTCGGGCCTTGCACCCTTATGGTTTTGTTCCTTCCGAAGCCTACTCCCGGCTTCCACAAGAAAATGCATCTATAAGGGAGAGATTTCCACATCCTTATAAGGCATGCTTCGTTCTCCTCTCCAGCTGATATGAGATACCCCTAAGTATGTTACATTTGGTATCAGAGCCAGTATCGAAGTGGCATGCCAGTGCGGACGCTGGGCCTCCTGAGGGAGGGTGGATACTTAAGGGTATCCCATATCGACTGGAAAAGAGAACGAAGTATGCCTTATAAGGATGTGGAAACCTCTCCCTTATAGACCCATTTTCCCATGGAAGCCAGGAGTAGGCTTCGGGAGGAACAAAATCGTGAGGGTGCAAGGCCGAGGCTCAAAATGGACAATATCTGCAAGCTAGTGGTCTAGGTTGTTACAATAAAAAGGCTATTGCATAGAAGATCTCCAATAGTAGAGGGATCAAATCTTCTTTTTTCACACACAAAATTTTAATGGAGGAAGAGTTCAAGTCTATGGTACAACCTTAAAAAAGGCAAAATCTAAAAATAAAAGAAGTTGTAAAGGTAGAGGTAATTAACTCCTAGATGTTGAACTAATTTACCTTAATTTTGATAGTCCTTGTGTGAGTCTTGTGCAAGTTTTACCAAAGAAAGGAGGAATGATGGTTATATATAATGAAAAGAACGAGTTGATTCCTATGAGAAATGCCCCTTTGCCCTTCCTAGATCAAATGTTGGAACGGCTAACAGTACATATGTACTACTGCTTCTTGGATGAACTTTTGGGCTACCTTCAAATCCCCATTGCTTCGGAAGATTAGGAGAAGACAACATGCATGTGTCCCTATAATACATTAGGTTACAAAAAGATGCCTTTTGGATTGTGTAATGAACTTGCTACATTTTAGAGGTGTATCATAGCCATCTTTGATATTCTGATAGAGGACATAATGGAGGTATTTATAGACTATTTTCTTATTTTTTGTTATTCATTTGATTTATCCTCCATAATTTAAAAACAATGATAGAAAGATGTAAGAAGACGAATCTAGTGCTAAACTAGAAAAAATGTCATTTTATGGTATAAGAAGGTATAATTCTACGCCACAAAATTTCTCACAGGGGTATAAAGCTAAATTTGAAATAATAGAGAAACTACTACTCTCTTCCTCGGTTAAGGCTATAAGAAGTTTCTTAAGTCATGTGAGATTTTATAGAATATTTATTAAAGACTTTTCTAAAATTGCCAAGCCCTTAACCAAGTTATTAAAGAAGGACATACCTTTTACATTTACAAAAGAATGCTTAGATGCTTTTAACCTTCTAAAAGAAAAGTTGACTAAGGCCTCAATTATGGTTGCACCAGATTTTAATTTATCTTTTGGCCTAATGTACGGTGCAAGTGATTTTGCAGTAGGTTTCATAGTTTACTATGTTAGAAAGACTTTGATAGATGCTCAAAAGAATTATACTACGATAGAAAAGGATTTATTAGCAATAGTTTTCACGTGTGATAAATTTAAATCTTATCTAGTTTTGTTTAAAGTTATTTATAATGACCATTTTGCATTAAAATACTTGCTGAATAAATTGGTTGACAAACTTGGATTTATTAGTTGGATTGTACTGTTGTGAGCTTTTATTTAGAGATTAAGGATAATAAAGGAGCTGAAAACCTAACAACAGACCATCTATCTTGCTTTGAAAATCTTAATTTGGAATAACTGAATGAAAAAGGAATTGAAGATGCCTTCCTAGAAAAGCACCTTTATAATTTGGAGGAGGTGAGTAAGGTTAAAACCCCTTATTTTGTAGATATTGCAAATTATTTGGTAGTTAAGATCTTGTCGGAAGGTTTATGTTATCAGTAAAAGAAGAAATTCTTTACTAATTTGACATACTATTTTTGGGAAGGTCAATATCCATTTCATATTTGTGCAGACCAAATAGTGAGGAGATGTTTACTTTACTCTAAAGGGTGGAGGATTTTACAAAATTGTCTTGTTGGATTCACTAAAGGGCACCATAGTGAAAGTAGGATGCCTCAGAAGATCTTGGAGTCAATTTTGTATTAATTATTAATTTTTAAAGATGCCCAAAGGTATGTAGCTCTATGTGATAGATACCAACGATTAGGTAATGTCTCTTGTCAGGATGAGCTACCCTAAAATTTTATTCTTGTTTGTGAAATATTTGATATTTGGGGTATTAATTTCATGGGTCCATTCCTAACTTCATTTGGTAATAGATATATCCCAGTAGCTACTGATTATGATTATAAATGGTTGGAAGCCTAAGTATTACCCATAAATGATGCTAGGGTTATTGTAAAATTCCTTAAAAGTTTATTTGCTTGTTTTGGCACACCTAAGGCAATTATTAGTGATAGCAGTACATCTTCTGTAATTCGTAATTTGGAAAATTACTTAAGAAATAAGAAATTACTCATAAGATTGCCACCCTATATCACCCTCAAACTAGCGGCCAAGTTGAGGAATCTAATAGGGATTTAAAACAAATGTTGGAGAAGATTGTAGAACGTCAGAGGAAGGACTGGTCAATTAAGTTATATGATGCTTTGTGGGTTTATAAGACAATATATAAGACATCAATAGGTACTACACCTTATAGGTTGATCTATGGAAAAGCATATCATCTACCAATTGAATTAGAACATAAAGCATATTGGGCTATTAAACTAACAAATTTCGATCATCAATGTGCAAGTGAAAAGAGAAACTTCTAAATTAACAAATTGGATGAATGACAACTGATGAATTATCACAAATTCCAAAATCTACAAAGAAATAGCTAAAAGTTATCACGACCGAATGATTAATAATGAAAGTTTAAGGAGGGAGTTCAAATTCTCTTGTTTAATTTCACTTAAGATTATTTCCTAATAAGCTTAAATAAAGATGCTCTGGACTATTCATTTTGGAGAAATTTTTCCACACAGCATAATCGAGGTATGTCATCCGCAAAAAGGTACTTTTATAGTTAATGACCATCGAGTGAAGTTATATCCTGGAGGTGAGCTAAAAAATAATACCAAAAGCATCAATTTAACTAAGCCACCTTGAACATAAAAAGTATGTCGAGCTAAAGACGTTAACCAAGCGTTACTTAGGAGGCAACCCTAGAATTAGGATGTATTGTCATTACACTATTTTCGATTTGCATATTTCTTGTTTATTTATTTTTTATGTTATTTTTATTTTCTTTTATCCCTTTATCTTTATATCTTGCAAGGATGTTAGTCTAATATTAGATGGATAATCCCAAAATTAGAATCAGAAAAGCTTATTACTTAGGGAAGTACCAAAAACTCCATTTTCTCACTTACTTTTATATGCTTATATTATGTACATTAAGTCCAATGTACAATTTAAGTGTGGGGAAGGGGTTAATGATTTTCTTAAGCTGATTATAATATTTATTACTAAATTTATGAACTAATATCTTGAATTAATTGAAATATGTCCATAAATACTTGAAATTATTATTGAATACTGATTTGAACTAGTATTCAAAAGGATTATCGTTAGAATAAATTTGCTTTTATAAGTCATATTTTTAATAATCATTAAGATAGTCCAATTAAATGAAATTAAATATTATTTACACACATATAACCAATATTTTTATGAGCTTTTGAGCCTAAGGGTAAAATTTATAAAATTTTTATCTCTTTTAATTCTTTCATTTGTGTTATCATACATAGTTGTATAATTCTAGAACTTGCTTTTATTATACATAGTGAGATCATATGTTGTTAAATTAGAAGCATTGAAATGATAAAGGCATTTAGATTCAACAATTTGTTTTATAACCTATTTCTTTGATAATTACCTTACCATAATTTATCTTTAGGAATAATCAAGTTTGACCTTTAGCCTTTTTCATTGTTTATATCCCACATAATTAACCTTTATCCTATTTTCTTTAAAACCTTTTTATTGTTTTAAAACTTGAAATTTTGAAAAGCCTAAAGATTATTGTGATTCAATTTTATCAATTTTAAATAAAAACAACCATAGAAGAATTATGGTTAAATTTATAGTACCAACGGATTTATAATGAATAAACCTATGTATATTGTGAACAAGTTTCATGTAATGTTCTCTTTTGAAATTTTGCTTCAAAATTTTATCACAATTTTATCATCCCAACCATACCTTACCTTAGCCCCATTATAACCTTTATAAAGATCTTTTGATTTTTGTTTCTAGTTTATACATAAGTAGCAGAGATATGACAATATTACAAGCATATGGTAAAAGTTCTACTGTGCATTGATTGAGAATTTGATACTTTTAACCATAAAAACTTGAGTGTATTGAGTGAAATATTGGTGAGGTTATAAAGATTTATACTTTTGATTTTAATGAGATTATTGACATAACTATTATTCATATTAACTTATGAAGTTAGTTTTAGGATAACTTGGTTAAACTTGTATGTTAATTTGACTTAAAGTATGGATGGACAAGTTAAGATTAATAAAGGATGTATGTTGTTAAGATGATAATTTAGATTACAATTTACTTGAGGATAAGCAAAAACCTAAGTGTGGGGATATCTAATAGATGTATATTTGACTATAATTATATATCTATATTTGACATATTTTGCTTAATGTTTTGTAGTTTTGTTGTATTTTTGGTATTTAATTATCTTCAAGTGTATTTATAGGTTATAATTGCCTTCATGGACTAAAAGGAGAAGAAGTTGAATGAAACTGTGGCATAAAACAAAGTTTTGAAACAATTTAGTGATACACAGTCGTGTATGTGCCCTATGTAAATTTGCAAATTCAAGTGTTTTTATTATACATAGTCTCTTATACAACCGTGTATTAGACCGTATATGTCTCAGAAATCCTAAATTTTACTATAAAAGGATGTGAGAAGAGGCAAATAGAGGAGAGTCAAAGTTAGCGGTTGAATTGAGACGTGAGAAACTTAGAGATGTGACAATTTTGATCCAGGAATGAGGAAAACATCAAAAGAGATATGATAAAAGGCTACATCAAATCCAAACAAGCAAGAAGATTCAATATAATAGAAAGAGAGATTTAGAAGTATGAACTCTTTGTTTTCTATTAGTTTTCCTAAATGTTTATTTTCATTTTCTATTATAAGTAATTAAACACTTTTTAGTGTATAAGTGTGATGGACCCTGGTTTGTGATACAATATGTCTTAATCTTTTATTCAGAGCAATTATTTTGATTGATTTATTGAGATTTAATTATATGTTTATTCTTGTTATAATATATCCAAAATATTATAACATGATTTGATTTCATACAATTGATATTGAGATATCCTTTATATGAATAGATCTACCATAATTGAAAGAAGTTGATTGCAAACTTAGAGATAGGTTAATCAACCAATCGATTAGTTGTTAGTAATCTTGAGATATAGGGATGTCAATAGGTCGGGCCAAATAATTTTGGCCTGTGGCTCGATCAACCTAGGCCAAAATCAGGCCAGGCTAGGTCGAGCCAAAATTAACATTCCTATGAGAGAGTTATTAACTTAAGATAGGAATTATTTTTAGGAGGATTCATCACTTAGACACTAATCTTTTATATTGATTTTTCTAAGTAATTTCCTTGGTCTTCTGCTTTCATTATTGTTTCCAAATATTTTTTAAGTTTTATTTTTAATTAAAAACCAAACATCCAATTCGTAGGCTAGATAATAGGAGAAAGGTAATTACTAATACTTACTTTGTAGGATCGACCCGTGCTTGTTTGTGCTAGCTACAGCTATGTTTTGCACTTGCAGTTAATTTAATATTGATATCAAGAAAAAATATCAATAAAGAGACCTAGATGGCCCTATATTCCTCTCCTACAAAATATTCCTGAGCTACAAAAAAATCACTATCAACGCGGGTCCAAAACGTAGACCCATGTTAGAACTATGTTCTATAGTAGGTTCCATATTGATGCCTTTATATTGGACCCATATTCCTCCAAATTCATGTCAAAATTTCCCCAACCTAGCCAAGTTTTCTCAATTTCGTTTTCTATTTATTAGGGACCTAAAAAAACAAAGTCTATAAAATATAAGCCATATTAAGTACCAAATATAATAAAAATTATCCAATATGGATGCTTTTAATGTCACGCTAGAAACATAACCCAATTAACGCTTATCAAATTCTGTCACGCTTAAGCATTTGCTTGCCTTTAAATAAATCAATTTTATTGTTATTAACTTAACTAAATGATAACTTCAGGAAAAATTTAGCAAATTAACCAAACCAATTGAGACTCCCCATTAATCATTCGATTGTAAAGTTCATCAATTTACTACGCATTTAGCTACTTGCATCAAATTATAAATCAATTCATTTTAACTTTACAATCTTCCAAACTTTAACTCAATCTAGAAAATTCAACTTAATGCATAAAGTAAACATGTATGAGAATGATGCTTCAACTTTTAAACATTTTTATACCCCTTATTAAAAAAAAAGCAATACACTAACTTTAAATTAGCATAGGAGCATTTAGAGGCATGTTTGAAAATTCAAATAACATTTTATCGTGACAACAAATACCTTGTCATAAATACTCTTAGTTACTTAATTAGTTATTATTTTAAATAACTATTAGTACTACTCTTTAATTTCAACTTGTTTACTTTAATTTAAAGCTAATGGAGTGAATTTATTTTACCCTCATTTATTTGCATACATTTTTTATTTTTCTTCTTTTTCGTGGGATACGAAAAAAATACTTAAAAAAGAACTCACTTTAAACTCAAATATATGTTTAAATTACATATAAAGAATTATGGTATAAATCAAGTATCCATTTTTAAAATTAATAGAGAAAATTAAAATTAACTTAATCATTAATGCTCATGACAAAGTATCTAAACAAATCAATTCATAAAAACAACTAAACTTATAATAAATTGTCTCAATCAATGTTTTTGCAATACTTATTTTTTTCCCAAAATTACTACAATGTTCAATAATTTGTTAGGAAATTAACTATTTTGATCATGTAACACCCCACTCCCACAAGACCAGAACCCGATATCGATGGTGATATTCAAGTCCGTGCCCCGCGAGGATGGTGTGCTAAAGCACTCAATCTTTTAAAAGCCCACAAAATATTGTTTTCGAAATCGATATCACAAAATGCGAAAATCGAAACTCAAATTGGGCCCACATTCATTCATAATCATTTTCACTTAACACAATTTTCAATAGCCATTCGAGCCCTTTCACAATTATAAAACACTTGTGTCATCTCAACATAAAATTTTATACAAAAAGATGCGGAATATATAATTCAATACAAAAAGTGAAAAACACAAATGCAGACGCGAACTGATCCCAACCTCTATCCTTCACTTGAATGCTGTAAGTATACTCCCATTGGCCTAACGGGGTATTCTTCTTACCCTGAAAAATAGTTGTAAATTTTTGGTGAGTTTTGCAAACTCAATGAGAGACCATCATTGATGGCTCACCCAATCACATAAATCATAATTCGCATAACACATATATCTCACATTTCACATTCAGTTTAACATTTCATATTCATTACACTTAATCATTCATATTATGCATATGTAATGCAAATGAGACTCACTTTCATTTATTATTGTCGTTATGATCGAGTGCCTTTTTATTCGCTCATATCCCTTAATGGATATCGAGCAGTAGCATATAACGTCCTATATCCCTTAGTGGATACCGGGTACAGTCGCACTCGAGCCCGAGGCTCTAATCACATTCCGAGCTTCAAGCTCTTTATCCTAGCGACTTCGTGTTGGGACCCGATCCGAGAACCGGATCCCAACCGAAAAACGGAAAGACGGAAATGAAAACGAAGTGGCAGATAGCTAAAACGAGACAAAAGTGAAAGAGAAAATAGCGAAATGAATCGAATAAGCGAATCGGATACGAATAACAAAGCGGAAAGAACGAAATCGAATCATAAAGCGAAAACGGATCAAAAGCGAATCGGATATCAAAACGAATACACATCGGAATTGAATGCGAAAACGAATTGAATAAAATACGAAAGCGAATCGAACT
>JANIJH010000006.1:65561803-65594629 GCA_024520975.1 Erythroxylum areolatum | reverse complement strand
TAGAGAAGAAGTTATGGCCAAAAGAATCCAACATGTTCATATCTTTACTCGTACTGTACATGTCTTGGCGCAATTGCCATAACTCTCACTACAGATGTTGGATTAACTTCATTTTTTGACTATTAGAAAGTGGACTTCTAAATCTACAACTTTCATGAAGACCTTGAAGGCCAGTTCTTTCGTTTTACTTCTGTATCGTCTCACTTTCCTTTCGTCTCAGTTCTATCGTCTCATTTCCATCGTCTCATTTCTATCGTCTCATTTTTCTTCCGTCTCATTTCTATCGTCTACTTTTTCCGTCTGCTTTTTATCGTCTACTTTTTCCTGTCTGCTTTTTATCGTCTATTTTTTTCCGTCTGCTTTTCATCATCTACTTTTTTCCATTTGCTCTTCATCGTCTACTTTTTTCTATATGCTTCTCATCGTCTACTTTTTTCTGTCTGCTTTTTATCGTCTACTTTTTTCCGTCTGCTTTTTATCGTCTACTTTTTTTTCCGTCTGCTTTTCTACCCAGAACGTCTCCACTTATAAGGATCATAACTTTTGACTCTGATGTCCAACATTTACAAACTTTATACCATTGGAAAGATAAAAGAAAGATCTACAACTTTGTAGAAGGCGACTTTACCAAAATCTATCTAGATCTAGTCCAGAGTTTCTTCCGATTCTATCATCTGCTTTTCTTTATTTCACTTTCTATCGTCTGCCTTTTGCGTTCAGAACGTATCCACTTATAAGAATCATAACTTTTGACTATGACGTCCAAAATTTACAAACTTTATACCGTTGGAAAGATAAAAGAAAGATCTACAACTTTTCAGAAGGAGACTTTGCCAAAATCTATCTAGATCTAGTCCATATTTTCTCCCAATTCTATCGTCTGCTTTTCTTTCTTTCACTTTCTATCGTCTGCTTTTCTTCCTTTCACTTTCTATCGTCTGCTTTTTGCGTCCAGAATGTATCCACTTATAAGAATCATAACTTTTGAGTCTGATGTCCAAAATTTACAAACATTATACCGTTGGAAAGATAAAAGAAAGATCTATAACTTTCCAGAAGGAAATTTTTCCAAAATCAATCTATATCAATCCCAAATTTGACCCTAAAATACAAAGACAAATTTTTCATTCATACACCAACACTGTACCCAATTCTTCACTTCATGACAATTTTTAAGACTCTTAGACACAGAATTTAAATTCGATGTCTTGATACAAAATGTAGCCATATATCTCTAGTTTAATCCAAATCAAGAATTATCTCGTTTAGATTACAAAAGAAAACTTTGTGGCTAAAAGACTGAAGAATATTCAGTGAACATTTTCCAAATCACTACCAATCTTGTTTCTAAATCTTTCATTACCACAACTCATACCTAGATCACTCTTTCCACTTTCTCTACTTCTCATTTTCAATAACATCACATTTAAAAACAATCCTACTTGGAAATTGTCAATGAATGCATGTACACTTATTTTTTATGCAAAGATTCAATATTCATGTACATATATGCTAACATTGTGCATAAGCAAGAAAATGCATTGTCTTAATTTCTCTTTGAGCTTGCATGTACTGAAATTTTAGGTCCTAACCTGTAATATGGGGACGGGATGTTACAGATCAAATCATAAATAATTCAATTCAATTCCATATTCTTTTTAAACCTTAAATTAATGAAAAAATCTAACCTTATTCATAAAATGATCATACATGACAAAGATTATTTACCTTTCAAATATTTTTATACCCTTTATTAAAAGAAAAGAATAATATTGACTTTAAATTAACATAGGAACATTTAAAGGCTTATTTGAAAATTAAATTAACCTTTTTAATGCAAGAGCAAATAGCTTATTATAAATACTCCTAATTACTCAATTAAGTCACTATTTCAAATAACTACTAGCTTCTCTCTTTAACTTTAACCTTTTTACTTGATTTGAAGCCAACTGAGTGAATTTATTTTATGCTTACTTATTCACATCTATTTTTTGCGAAAAACTAAAAGTGCATAAAAAGAATTCACTTTTAACTCAATCTATATCCAAATTACACAAAAAAATTATTAAAGCAAATTTACTATTTATTTCTAAAATTAGTGGAGCAAATCAAAATTAACTTAATCATCAATGCTCATGACTATTTGCCTAAACAAGTCAATTTAAGACAACCAAAAGTTATAATGAATTATATTAATTAATGTTCTTTCAATATTAAAACATTTTCCAAAATTAATCCATATTATGCTAATTATAACAAAATTAGTAAGAACAATAAATGAATTCACTCCTCCACAATTGAGTTAAAAATTATTCTCAATGTACACAACATATAAGAATAATGAAAAGCTAGAAAATAAGGGAAAATAAGGAAATTAGGACAAATGGTACTCACTTGATATAAAAAAGCTTCCTATCTGCAGTTTGAGAAGTACAAATTGGTGATGAGTACCATGGTACAATAGTGAAAGATTATCAAAATGCACTTAAATCCATAACTTCAATCTGCTTTTAACTTAAAACACGTCTAGCAAAATTAATGTCATGTAAAATAATAATAAAAATAACGCTAAAGATCCCGAAAGCTACTAAATTAAAATAAATACACAAAAATCATTGGATTGCCTCCCAACAAACACTTCTTTATAAATGACTTACTTGAAATCCTTACTCAATTCCAAACAATAAGCTCATTAACCTCAAAATATTTCACATGCTCTAATAAAATAGGGAGATGGCTCCCATCAAGCACTTCTTTATAAGCGATTTAGTTGAAATCCTATAGGCTCATTAACCTCCAAATATTTCTCATGCTCCAATAAAATAGGGATATCCATCTCCTTTTCTTTTATTTGCATAATTTAAGTCTCTAATGGATCCTTTGTGATTATATTTTACATAACATGAGAATGTTCAATATCAATCATATCTAAATAGAAATAAGTATCATCTTTTTTAATGGAATGTCTCATGACTTTAGATATCTTAAAACCTACTTCCTTATCCCCTACACTTAGGATTAATTTCTCATCATGTACATTTATCATAACTTTAGCAATAGATGAGAAAGTTATCCTAAGATCAAGGGAACATCTACATCATCCATTATATTCGTAATTATGAAATCTATAGGAAAGTTGAACTTTTAAACCTTAACCAAAAATTTTTCTTTAACGCTTGTATTTAATTAACTTACCTACTAATTGAATGCTCATCTTATTTAGTTTTTAAAGCATCCTTATAGAAATGATAAATTTCAACATAATATCAAGAGAAATTTGACGTGATAAAAATATATTCAATTATTAAACATGTCTAATAGTCAACAAAGTAGATACATATATGATACTCCCTGTAAATTTAATATCACTAAATTGCTCTTCCTTTTTGGATAAATAAAGAATTAGCTATCTAGAGGAGGAAATTGAAATTGAATTAAGTGATATAATTCATCAAGACTATGTGATATAATTCATCAAGACAATGCATCACCTTAAAACTGAGTGAGCCAATGCTCAATAGCTACTAAACGAGCATTAGATAGAGATCTATAACATGGTCGTGAGGTAACAGCCTTATTGTTCGCAAGTAGCTTAATGGTGTAACTAAGTAAAGGCTTAGTATCAAGACCATATAGGGGAGCATCATGTGGTGGTACAAGATGTTGTGACTATAGTTATTACCGATGATATGGTCGAGTCATATGACTGTCAACTAATAGGTAAGTCATACAATTAAGGGTAGTCAAATCAAAGAAGATATTTAGATCAATCAGAAAGGGATGTAAAAATACTAGAAGATAAGGCTAAGGATTGTAGCATAGAAGATCTTTTGTTTTCTCTATTTTAGTGTTATTAGAATGCATCATATTGTGCAAAAATGAATTAACCAAGATGAATGCTCACTCTTAGCATGAGGATGGATAGGAACCAAAGGTCATCATATCTTAAAAGTGTAAAGTGGCCGCTAGAAGAAAAAAAGTTTCATTTGCTAAAAAGATGATGAAATATAAGAATAAGATCAAGACTACGAATATAAGCAAGGTTTACACTAACACCTAACTCAAAGATTATTTTGAATTTATCAAACACAAAGTATAGTTTAAGTTGATATTTGGTGCGACAAATGTAATAAATAGGGGTTTTAGGAATGAGAATTCCTAAAATCTCATATATTAGATCACTGGTGATATGGGTGTTTATACCTTTGACTCTAGAAAAGTGGTGAGTGTCATCTTAGATTACTCGAGGTCAAAGGTTATAGTAAATATAGAATCCTACTCTCGCAAGACACATACGAGTGATATCCAAGTCTATGCCCAGTGAAGGTGGCATACTAGTGCACTCAGTCAATAAAATCTCGCTACATATTTTTTTTAAAAGCAATGCATATATACGCGAAAATCAATTATCAAATTAGGCCCATTTTACTTTATAAACATTTTTCATTTAAAAGTGTTACCAACATTTTTTTATCGTCAAAATTTCATTAATCACTAAGGCCTAATTTCGATACAGAACACTCACAATCATAATATCATTACAACACAAATGCATTTACATGCACATTGTACAATAAATTCGGAATATATTCCTTAATACAAAAATTACTGGAAAATTCTTTGTAGACGCAAACTGATCCCGGCCTTTACCTATTACTTGAATGCAGTGGTTATACTCTTGTTTGCCCGACGGGGTAACTCTCTGAGCCTAAAAAAATATTGCAAATTTTGGGTAAGTTTTGCGACCTCAGTGAGTGACCATCTTCGATGGCTCACTCAATCACATAACACATACAATTCATCAAATCAACTGATCAAGTCACATACATTACACCTTCACTTAAGCATATATCACTTAATCATTCATTTCACATTTCACATTCAACACACATCATATACATATGCAATGTTCATGAAACTCACTTTCAGTTATTACATTGTTGTAACTGAGTATCTATAACTGTCTCATATCTATTGTGGATACCAAGCTCATTAATAACTATCCCGTATTTATTAGAGATACCGGGCTCATTTTACATAGTGAGCCTTTAGCTCTTAATCACTTTCTGAGCTCTAGGCTCTTTTTCACATTCTGAGCTTTAAGCTCTTTTTCAGTGGCTATTCTGGTCACAACTACCTTTATCTTTCATGCATTCATATAATGAAATGCATCAATCGCATTTGTATATCCTCATTAAATCACAGGCATATATCATCAGACCTTAGTCCGGTATTCAACATTAAAGTTGAGAATAACTTTTCATTCATATGCAAATACACACTCAGAATATACTTATCATCGGACCGTGGTTCGACATTTAACAATCAAATTGTGTACACTTATTTCAATCAAATTCACATGCAAGGAGTACTTCAATGTTTTCACATTTATCAAACTCCTAGGACATATATTGTCCGGAACCAACACATTCACATTGCATAATCATTCAATTCATAATATAAACAAAACAAACAGTAAAGTAAAGCTATCTAGATTTACTCACAGTACGCTCCAGATTAGCATTTACTTCCAAGATTTGGAATCGTCTGAATATGGATGTTTATCCTGCATATCAAAATTATGCAATATGTACATTGCACACACATTATTAATAATTGCACAATCACATAACATTTAGTTTTACACATATGTATGAGTGAATGTATGATGCATGCTTAATGACAATCCTGGGTATATTATCCAATTTCTCATCTTACACTTCTTTTTATATCATAATTCAATCACTCATCATTTATTTTCTAGCATTATTTGCTCTTATTATCAAATTCTCATTCACTTTAACTTGATACACTTTACTCCTTTTCTTTGAATCACAACCTCAATCATGTGAATATCTTTATTCCCAAACAAACTCATGCCTTTGGTACTTTGATATTAACAATTCATTCACTAATTTTATTCCAACATTACAAGATTACACATTATCCAAACTCTCCTTTCTTCTTATAAATGTCTTTAAATTTCCAAACCTTCGAGTCTATTTTCCATGATCAATTAGACAATGAAAATGAAGTAATTTAGCAATACTCCCTTCTAGACAATTGTTCTCCCATCTCTTAGTTTTCTAATGACACAACAGTCACTCAATTTAGTTCAAAAATCTGAAATTTATTCTCCCAATATTTTTGGATTGTTCTCATTCTGAAACAGTACACCAGATTCAACACGCATCCATATATTGAAAGTCTTAGAGTCTAAATTACAATTTAACTTCTTCATATGATTTATAGCCCTATGTCTCTAGTTTACTCCAAATCAAAGATCATCTCATTTGGACATCTAAAGAAGAAGTTATGGTCAAAAGAAATAGGACTATTCAGTTTGTAATTTCTCTCGGGAGTTCAGACCAAAATCAAGTCACGATTGTTATTGGAGAGCACAGTGACTTGATGTGACAAATAAACATCAGTTTAGCAAATTAAACTCACGGGGGTGAGGGAGAAAATTCACGGGCGTGAGTGACTCACAAGTGTGAGGAAAAGTCACAGGTGTGACAGATAAGGACAAAAAATGTTGTGAACTTACTCTGTCATACCTGTCCCACTTTTTTCACTCTATCTCTCTCAATTGATCTTTGATTGCTATGATTTTGGGTTGAGAGGTAGAGTAATGTGTTACGAGTGTAATGGTTTAAGTCTCATATCACTTGAAGGCCGGACGAAGGAGATATAGCCAAAAGATCAAAGGATGTTGCATCAGCCCTCATCCTTCAAAGTCGCAGTCGTGCTGACCAACTTATGAAGTCGCGATCGTGACATTCAATGAAAAACATCAAGGTTGCAATTGCGATGAAGTATGATCGTGACTTTCGGTGAATAGAAGCGGGTTCGCGATCGTGCTTAACCTCCCTCACTTCTAACCCACATAACTTTCAATCCATAACTCTAAAAATTTCAAACTTTATATTAATAAAAAACTAAAAGAAAGATTTACAACTTTCATGAAGACAATTTCGTCTAAATCTTTCTAGATCAATACAGTTTAATCATGGAAGTTTCAGACCAAATCTAACTTCTCTAACTTATCTTCTTCATTCTCTGTGCTTCCTCTTTCATTCCCTTATACTTTCCTTCCATTTACATTCTCCAGTTTCATTTTATCATTTTAATTCTCATTCAGTTTAACACATTCACAACAATTCCGAAAATCCATGCTTAAACAAAATCATCAAGAATAGAAGAAAAGTCATTCAAGCATTTCACCATTCTCTGTGCTTTCTTCACTGTCATTTTCCCATATTTTCATTTTTTGCATTCTCTTAATCCTTTTCCTCTAACTATCATTTAAACAATCTTTCTTATCTCAGATCATCATCTTACAACTATTCTTCAACTCTAAATTCCTCTTTTGATCATCTTTGAAAACACTCTAAACTCACCTATACAATGAATACACAACCATAAATAGAGCATTTACTTGTTCTTCTCTCCAAATTTTTCTATACTTAATCATATATGTTTCCTATGATCTTTCAACTTGTAAATCATCTCTACACTATCTTAAGACATCTAGATCATCAATTATTCGAAAATCACACATCAAAAATTTTCATATCATATACCCTCAATGTTCATGAAAACGCCCATTTTTCTTCATGATTATGCAATGACAAATAATCACCATTTTGGTTTCATAAACCAACAACTCTAAAGGGTTTAAACAATACTTACATGATATTTCTCCAAATTTTGCAAAAGCTCAAGGAACCCTAAACTTCATGCAACTCACGTAATACCACTTTAGGGGTCGGTAAGCTTCGGTATTTCTTAATGCAAAGAAGGGAAACCGAAGTTGGGAGTAGAAGTGAACAGATAAAAACAAGGTTTAACTTAGGGGGAGTTTTGATGAAAAACTCTCTATTATTGAAAGAAACAACTTTGGAGAAGAAAACTACGAGAGAGAGATGAAGATAAGAAGAGTAACTTGTTCTATTTGAACTAGTTCCATTAAATCCCATCTTTTCATTACAATTTTCTCCACAATTTTCAATATCATCTTCTTACAAATTATAAGTCATCTTCGAAATTTACAAAGTCATTTTTAACACTTCTCCAATAACATTTGGTTTCCTATCTCTATTTCCATACATCAATTTACTTGCCAAGTGGCATTTTTCCTAGTACAATTATATCCACATTTTCAAAAATAATTCCTAAAATTCACCAGAGTTCAAAATTAACGGTTACACTTTCCAATTAAAATTTCAATACAACAATTTCACAATTCTCAATAATATCACATCAGAATTCAATTATACCCAAAATTATCCATGGATGCATGTATAGTTATTTTCATGTGCAACAGTTCAATATTCACGTGTATGTGTATACAATATAATGCATGAATATGAAATGCATTTCTATTGTCTCAATAATCTCTCTCTCATATTTACTATTTTAGCCTAAAAGTGAGTAATGGGATGTTACAGTAAAACAACTTAACATTTGTTGGGTTGATCAAAAAGTCTTGGTAAGTAGAGATTGTCACCCTTAATCAATAAAAAATTGTACAATGTTGTATACTTTAAATTGCTCTAGACAAGACGGAGAAATGAGACAATTTTTCTTGTAACTCATATAAAACATAATTAGTAAACTAAGGAGAGTAAATATTGAAATACATATCCTCGTGAGTGGAACGATATAAAGGTGGTAGACAAGTTAGGGATCTCTCTCAATTCCTTTAAGTTCTAGTAGGGATAACGTTAGTCCTACCTTGAGCAAATTATAAGCATAATTTATTGCATAAGTATTGTTAGTGAATATATAAAATCAATTAAGTTGGCCTCACACAAAAACTTAAGCTACTATGGTGAAACGGTCACTTAACATGGTACCAGAGTCTTTGTGACTAAGTGATTGTGAGTTCAAATCCTACCACCCACCTATTATTCAGCATAAGGTAGAATAAGCCTATGCAAGTTTCAAGCCCAAATGACTTTCACTTGAGGGGGTGTGTTAGTAAATATATAAAACCAATTAAATTTGCCTCACACAAAAGCTTAAGCTATTGTGGTGAAACGGTCACTTAACAAGCATAATCACAATAATTCTTTAGCCCAGATTTGAAAATTCTATGTTTACATGAAAATATAAAATATAAAGTATATACCTTGATCCATAAGTGTAAGTTTGATTGAGACAAACCCTTCCAAAAAAATTGAATGTGAAGAAACTAGTTTCTCTTCTCTTTCCCTCAATAATTCTGCTTTTTGATGGTCAAAATAAACAGTTGTATATGGGCGAGAGAGAGGAGCAGTTTTAAATTAAATAACAATATCTGTGAACCGTTTCCATCAAACAGTATGTTTAAAATAAAATATTATCTTAAGTAATCAACATTATCTTCCTTCATCAAACTGATCAATCACTTTTTCTAATTAATATGCAGTATATTAAAAAGATTTTAACCTTATACAAATTTACAAGGACAAACATTATTCCAAATAAGTATTAAAGTATGTAATATGAATTAAAGAAGATTTAGATGTTTTCACTCCATTTAAACATCTTATCACTTAAGTAACTAATATAAAGTAAAGATTTAGTAACAATAAAAGATAGATTGCAAAGAGATTAAAAATAAACATAAAAATATAGAGGATTAACCTAATCTGGAAATTAATACCAATACAAAACTAAAAAAACTCCCAAAAACTTTTTAAACTTTAACATTTTTAATGTGTAGATGGATAAATGAAAAAAGTTGGCAAAAATTAAAGTTAAAACTAAAATTTACACATAAAAGAAAATTTTCAAAAACAAAAATGTGGATGGTAAGCTTATTAGATAGGCCTTAACTATTTCTCAATTTCCTTTTATAACATAAAATTTGATTTTAGAGATTTTTAAACATAACTTTTTCAAGACCCTATACTATTTATAAACTTTTTCTGCTTAATATTCGGATTTGATCCATCCAAATTATACAAGTCTATTTCTGAGAAAAAAATTAGTTGTCGTTCGACTCCCATGTATGGCAGCGATAAAGCTGTGCTTGAACTATTTCACTCGAGAAAATGGAACTTGGGCTTCCTCTTTCGTTCCCGGCCCCCAAGCTTCAAATTATTCGTTAGACTCATTGTAAAAGGTGTCAAAGAGAGCCAGAATTTGAGCCCTTCAAACATATGACGTTTTTAACCTCATTTCTTATTAACCAAATTATTGATAGTTTGTAAGTGTGTAGAAATCACAAAAGAATTATATTAATCCACAGCACAAATGGCAGATAGAAAGAATTCCATGGTGACTGGAAGGAAATCCCGCATTTCAGAGTTAAACTTGGAGGACTAGCTGACAAAAAGAAAAAAATAGTAATCATTGCAGTGTCTTGTGCAGGTTACTGATTCAAACAACGATACAGGAGTGGTGGTGGTCTATGTCTATTCAAGAACGTGATAAACAGTTGTCTTCGGCGCAGAAGTTGAATCATAAGAAAACACTTATACCATGCCCACATCAAAGCCTGGGCAGGGTTGCGCCCCACTGGCAGTGGCGGCAATCTCTTAGAAGGAAATAAGGGGATAAGGAACCTGATGATGTGCTGTCTTCATTCTCAAAGCCGACAGAAATATACGTACTGAACTTTTTCTTACTTCACGTTAAATGAACGGTGAAAGATCAGCATCCTACACGTGGTTTCGTCTTCATTTAAAAATTATTTTTAAAACAATTAAAAACATAAACTTTATCGAATCGGTTTAAAATAATTAGTGTATCAAATAAAATATGATTCACTCAGGCATATGGTCACAGTCAATAAATATTTATGGCTCTCGTATCATTCCGACAACTCTTGGTAAGAAAATTATGGGAATAACCGAAATGACGCACCTTAAGTTTCCAATCTATGTATTTTCAAGTGATTTTTATAACTGAATCTCTATTAAAGATTAAGATAGTACAAAGGTAATTGTAGTTGTGTTAATCGAGTCACATGTCATTCTTCTCTTATTAGGCATCAACTTTTTGGCCTATCTTTTAAGGATTAAATTATACAATCTTTCCCCGTATAACTTAGACTTTAAATATGATTTATAGCCCAAGATATTCCAATACACGGGATGCTTATAAAAATGCAAATATATAGCATATTTATCTTTCTATATGATTGTAATTATATCAAAAACCAAACTTTCAGGAAAGAGAAAACTTAGTAGAAAGTCATTTGATAAAAAACATACCTCATATTATTGATAGAAATAAAGATCAAGCATATTTACAACTGAAAGAAAACTTTGTTTTTATAGACCAAGGAACAAGACAAATAACTTTTAAATAAAGATATCAGCAATCTCACAATGTACAATAATGCAAACCAAAATACAAAAGTGCATAGTGAAAGAAAATATTGGGCGACACTAGGTCTTAATAATATTCCTAAAATAATAAAGATTAAATCTCTCAATATGGTGGAGCTGATAAGGAATAGGGTTCACTGTCTTCATCTGATACTGTCATCATCCAAATGTACTATTTATTTAATAAAATGGGCTATTTAGTTGTCTATCCAAACTGGGGGCTATGAATCTTGGGTGTCCTGGAAATAGTTTGGAAGATTTTTGGGCTCTTCTTTACGCTTATGAGTAGTCGAGCTTTCTCCAATTTCAAAAGTTCTTTTGGGTTACAAATCTAGGTGGACATGGTAATTCGCATGCCATGACACTAAAACTCATATGAGCAAATTGATCAACTGAAGACCAATAACCAGCAGTTGATGAAATAGGTTTTGGTATAGCGAAATCTTCGGGGCATGCCATAGGAATACTCCATAGTTTATATTTGTCAAGTATTTAACCTAATTAAACACGGCACTTTATCAATGGTTGAGACCGTTTTAAGAATGCCCACAATAGAGAACTGGCCTTGGCTGGATTAGTTAAATGTTGATAAAAATGTAATGGAGACAAAGCAATACGACAAGCATAAAGGGTAGATAAAGCCCAGATAGATCACATAGTTAGTTCAGTAAGAAAATAATAGAGATGGTGTAGCATGCCATAGAGTGTCAGAATATCATAGTGGTGCAGATATGGAGAAATGTTCAAAGTGAAAAGAAAAAGATAAGCTAATAAAAAAATACTTTTTTGTAGAAGAACAACAATTTTTCTAAATTTTTAGGAGGGTCTCCAGTAATTGGAGGAAAGGATTTATTGACTTTGACATAGAGGGGGAGATCCATAGAGGGGGGATGATGAGAGGCAATGATTTTTTCAAGATAGAAGTGAGAAGTTGAATTGTCTTTCTGGGCCTTAAGAGAAAATTAGCTAGCACATTGTGATGACCTTTGATATGGCAAACTGTGAATTGATAACGAGAGAACTAATATGATAGTCCAACATGGAGATGAGTATGATTTCGATCTCTCCAAAAAGCTATTAGTTCTTTAGGGATTTATAACTTCACGTATTGTTCAGCTGATGTTGGTTTTAAACCACACTATTATAATCTAAAACTTTGAATAATCTCTTTCAATTTAAGATGGTGGAGGTTAAGAATAGTACAAATACTTCTAGTCTAAGAACAATTATGAGAATAAATACTATATGGACTTAACAAGAGAAGAGAAGTATCATGAATATGATTTTCCTCAAGAAGATGAGTAATTTCAACCAAATTTTCAATTTTATTAGATAGATTTATTTTGACGTTTGAAGGAAGATTGGCTACAGAAAGAGTAGAAGAAAGGGAAACAGAATTAGTAGGCAAGGATACACTCATGGTATAAGCAAAGGTATCCTTACTTTCATCAATAATAATGTGGTCACAATTAACAAACACTCTTGGCTCGGATAGTAGGTAGGATCTGTAACGGAGATGCCTTGCAATATACGTTTATACTAATTAGGATATTTGGGCTAGGTAAATAAATACCAAGAACTTTAGTCCACACAATGCAATTAGGGAAAAACCTTATCTCAATTTTTCTTCCAATTTTAAATGAATTGTCATCAACAACAATAAAATACTCGTCATAAGATATCCAAGCTCTAGGAGGTAAGATATTAGGCTTCATAACGCTCCGATAGGATCAAGTATTCATATATGCAATAGCTTTAATTGACTTATCATATTTATCTTGTAGTAATAATTGGAAATGTACATAAAGATGAGGAATAGAGATAGGCTTTGATTTTACCTTAAAACATGGTTGTTGTAGCATGTATAGGTTATCATCCTTAGTATCATCATCTTCATCAGTTAGAGCTTCAAATGATTCAAACTCATTATCAAAGGAATCGATAGGTACAACAAATTTGGTTTCTATATCTTCACTAGTTTGTTCTTCAATGACATCTTCAATGTTGTTATCATGGATTGGCACAATAACGTCAATGGATTCCAATAGTTTTAAATCCCTTTTCAGCTTGTTAGGACATTGTTGAGCAAAATGTCATAGCTTACCATAAAGGAAACATCGATCTACTTTTGTAGCATAAGGAGCTCTTTGTTTTAAAAATCAAACGAATCTATGTCGTTTATATCTTCTAAAATGTTTTTAATAGCCTCCACTAGAGAATAGGGATCTTTGAGATAATTTGTAGGAGAACTTATGATGATATTTCTTTTTGGTAGGACACTCACAATCTTTTTCTCCTCACATTTAATCTTTAGATAAAGCTTTTTTCAAGCCTTCTTCAAAAGAGGACCACCTTGAATCATATTCTTGGAAAAAGTTTATTGATCTCAGAGTTAATTAAGAGATGTCAATGCAAGTTGATAAATGTCTCCAAGAGATATTTCTCTAATATCTCTACGTAAAGCTACAATGGTCCTTTAAAGTTCTAGTTGAAGCTCATCTGGAAGAGATGTGATGAATTATAAAGGAGATTGACATCATTGAAATCATTAAACAAATAATACCTTTCCATCATGCGTTGAAAATTTTGTTGAAGATCTCATTTATCCAAAGAGCAACACTTTATTTCAAAATATATTTGTTAATTTTTCTTGTCAATAAATTGAGGATATCCAATAAATATTTTATGGATAACTCTAAGAAGAATACTAGAAAATGTTACTTGAATATATTGTAGTTTCTAATAGTCATCTAAACTTTGTTGTCATTTCCTTAAAGTATTAGTGAAATGAGAAGTAAACTCAAACAAGATCTCTTAAAGTAGTATCTAGTCGATTCATCTCTAAATTAATCCAAGCATTAAATTCATGAAGATGATCTCTCTATTTTTTAGGTGGAAGATCATCAAAAGTAAACTAGAGTCCTAAAGTAGGTTTGGTTGGACTTACTTGTATAGGTGGTGGTGAAGGTCTGATTGGTTCAGTCCTTGTTCTAATTTAACCTCAGTTGGTTGAGAAGTATCAGACATAGCCATCATTATCTGGGCCAATTCAGATAAGTTAGCAAATTGTTCAGAAATCTCTGAAGAATGTTTAGAAACTTCAAAATGTTCAGATATAGAAAATTGGCTTTCAAATTCATCGAAAACATATAACAGTTTAAAAGCTACATAAATTCTTATTAGGGACCTTTGTCTTTCCCAATTGATGGAACAAGACGGGTTTTAGGAGGTGAAGAAGGTAGAGTTTTTATTTGCAAGGATTTTGTCTAAGGATCAACAGGCTTGGTGTATAAGGGTGATGAATCTTTTTTCTTTTCAGCTTTAGGTTTTATAGATTTGGTAGACTGTAGTCTACTAGTAGTGTGAACATATCTGATTAAAGGAAAATTCATTTCAAACCCCTTTTCATAATCAACTCCTTCAAGATAGGTTGGGGTTGTTTAAAAAGCCTAAATAACTGGAAATGTTATAGGATAAGCCCCATAAATAGTTTTTTATTGTTCTGTCTACATATCTACTTTTTATTATTTGAAGTACTTTTTTTACTACTCTAAGTTTTTGCTCTTTGGTGGTGAAATTAGGTCCAAAATATTAAGTATCAATATTTGTTAAGGAAAGCAAGTCCTATGGTTTACAAGTTGACTCAGTCCAAGCAGTTGGTGACTTAAAGCATGAGATTTCAGGTTATCTTGATCAAATGAACGGATATCATTCTGTACCAGTCAAAAAATAGAATGGTATTTGTTCCATCAGTACCGGCATTGAATACTGATCAGTACTAAAATTTTTTGTTCAATACCGACATTTTTTGTTCGATACCAGTCGGTAAGTATAATATCGGGACATACCAGCCGGAACCATAATTTTTAGAAAACTTAAGGACCTCTTTGCAATTTTTAAAAATTTTACCCTAAACCGACCCCTCTTTGCACTCTCTCATTCTCTTTTGAACCTTCTCCTCCTTCTTCTGTTTTTTCTCTCTCGCTCTCACCGTCACCAACTCTTACTGTCGTCGTCTTCTACTTTTTCTCATGTCGTTCCCCCTATCTCTGTCTTCTCCACGTAACTGAACCTTCTTCTAACTTCTTTCTCATTTTTTTGTCTCTCTCTCACCGAGTCTCACGTCTTCACTCACCACTACCACTATTCTCTCTCTCTCTCATTCTCCTCTTCATCTCCGACTGATCGGTCTCTCTACGGTTGTTCTGCTCCTTCCCTCATCATCCTCAGCTCCTCCTTTGGCATCCCTGAAGATGCCACCGTTTTCAACTTTCCTCCATGGGGACCACTACACCACATCGTCGCCAGTCGCCATTGAACGTCTAAAGGAGGAGAGAAGGTCGTAGATTGGGCACATCTACACGGAAGCCACCGGACGCCTCTGACTCGTCATCCAACTCGAAGACCTGAAGACCTGAAGCAAGTGAATTATTTTTAGGAGTGTTTTTTATTTTTAAATTTTTCCTGCTTAATTGCATTTTTATTGTGTTGGATTGGAATTGGATGATGGATTTATGAATTGGTTGGATGTTAGAAGTTAGTTTTCTGATGTGTAATTTGCGTATATCTGAATTGGTTGGATATTGGAATTGAATTGTTGAATGATCACGGTTTTGTTTTGTCATTTGTGATTTGAATATTAGAAATGAAATTATGAATGTCACAGTGATGATTAATGAATGAGTTGTTTGGTTGTTCTGTTTGGTTATAAAGAATAAAGATTGGTTTAAGTTTATCATAAATTTATGATAAGTTTTTGGATGAATGAAAATTAGACAATGCACGGCCTTATTTAATATTGATTCTGAAACTTGAAAGTTGAAGTTGGAATCAACTTAAATTTAAAACATAAATAAACATAAACCGATAATATTAAATTTATTAAAATTGTAAAATTATAAAAAAAAATTAAATCATTAATTGACAATTAACGTTCTAAGTTTGTAACTCGTAAATCAAAAATTGCAATTTATAATTAATATTTGGGTATTGAATTAAGATAAATAATTAGTTTAGTATAAAATTATACAATTGAAAATTAATAATAATTCGGTTGTAGTTAATAATGGTATTTGCCAATTTGGGTATTAGTTTTGGGTAAATAATTAATTGAGTATAAAATATGTTGAACTTGAATTATTTGGTAATATATATGTGTGGTGGGGTATCATAAATATTTATAATAAATAATGTGTGAACATAGTGATGTAATAAATGTATCCTAAAAAGAATTTTTTGGTTTTCAAATTGTGAATATATTGTTATTGTAAGTTCCAATCATTTATACTTAGACCAATTAATAAAAATTAAAAATTGAAAAAGTAACTTATATATTTAATAACGAATTATAGAATGGTGTATATAATATTATGGTTTGTTAGAAATGAAAAGAAGATTCAAAGCTTTAAAAAAGAAAAAAAACATTTCCAAAGAAGTTATATCCTTCAACTTGATCGGTTAATTCTCATATTATGAATACATCTTCCAACTTGATCATTATGTTATGAATAGATTTGTATGAACAATTGTATAAGATATGTCATTTATTATTTGGCAATTATGTAAATCATATCATAACTTTCAACTTGATCCTCATGTTTGAGACTTTGAATTGATATTGTTGGAAATGGAAATTGTTTTATGAATGTATTGCTGAAAATGGAAATGAAAATTGATGGAAATGGAAATTGTTTTTATATGATTTGTTGAATGTATTGTGATTATTGGAAATGGAAATGAAAATTGTTGAAAATTATTAGAAATGGAAATGAAATTATGTATGATATGTGGATGTTGAAAATAGAAATTGTTTATGTATGATTTGTGGATGTTGGAAATGAAAATTGTTTTATAAGTGTGATTATTGAAAATGGAAATAGAAATGGAAATTGTTGAAAATTATTAAAAATGGAAATAAAATTATGTATGATTTGTGGACGTTGGACATATAAATTGTTTATGTGAATGTTGGAAATATAAATTGTTTATGTATAATTTGTGGATGTTGGAAATGAAAATTATTTTATGAATGTATTTTTGGAAATGGAAATAGAAATTTTTAGAAATAGAAATTATTTTTGTATGATTTGTGGATGTTGGAAATGGAAATTGTTTATGTATTATTTGTAGATGTTGGAAATGAACTTTTTTTAATGAATGTTTGTGATTATTGGAAATGGAAATGGAAATGGAAATTGTTGAAACTTGTTAGAAATGAAAATGAAATTATGTATGATATGTGGATATTGAAAATAGAAATTGTTTATGTATGATTTATAGATGTTGGAAGTGGAAATTGTTTTGTGAATGTATTGTGATTATTGGAAATGGAAATGGATTGGAAATTATTGAAAATTGTTAGAAATGGAAATTATTTATGCATGTTTTGTGATTGTTGGAGATGGAAAGTGTTTATGTATGTTTTGTGTAATTATATATGTTGAATGTTTTGAATGGTTAGCTTTTGACTTATAGTGAATTGTGTTCCATGAAATTAAATTGTATGTAATGTAATCATACAGAATGAGTTATATATATAAGATGGATATGTATATTATGTATTGAAATTATGTGTTATTTATTTTGATATATGCATTCATTTATTTTTGCAAATAAATAGAAGAAAGGTCAAGTACTCATATCAACCCATTTAAGGAAAATATAATGATCCAACTTGGGCTCATGTTGCATTGATTCCCGGTATGAGGAACCATACTATTTACTTGTTTTGTAACAAACAATTGAAAGGTGGAAGAATTACTATATTAAAAAAACATTTAGCTGGGGTTAAAGGAGATGTAGAACCCTATAAAAAAGTAAGTCATGATGTGAAGTGACAGATAAAAACATTTCTTGATGAATATCAATATGAGAGAGATAGAAGGGAAAGTTGAATTTTGAAATTGGTAGTGGAAGCTCGTTTTTTAATTTCTGTGGTGATTTTGGAAATGTTGAAGGTGGAAGTAGTACTGGTATTGGTACTGGTAGTGTTCCATCTCAAGCTCAAGAAAAAGTACTTGAATCTGATGTGAGGAAGAGAAGAAGGCAGCTGACTAGTTTCTTTGCACCACGAACAACTCCTGGAGCTCAACCTTCAATTTGTAGTGCAATACAATCAAGAGATGCGGCTCATAATGTCGATATGGTAGTAGCTAGATGGTGGTATGATACAGGTTCATCATTCAATGCTTCTCAATCTTATTATTATCAACCTATGATGGATGCAATAGCCTTTTATGGTCCAAGATACAAAAGTCCTTTGATTGATGACTTAAGAGGTAAACTTTTGAGTTGTATTGTTTCTGAAATTAGAAGTTATTTGGATGAAAGATGAGTAAATTAGGGTACTTACGGATGTTCGATCACGTGTGAAGGTTGGACAAATAGGAGACAAGAGCCTATTAGAAATTTTTTTAGTTTATTCTACAAATGGCTCTATATTTTTGAAATCTATTAATGCATCTGGCCTTATTAGAAATGCTAAAACTTTGTTTGCGATATTTGATGAAGTTATGAATGAAATAGGCTGGAAAACATTGTTCAGTTTATTACTGACAATGATTCCACTTATAAAGCAGTAGGAAAAGGTTGTCGAATATGTATAATTCATTTTTTAGACTCCTTATGTTGCACATTGCATTGACCTAATACTGGAGAATATAAGGGATCCTAGGTATTTTCTTGTTATTTATGAGGCCATACAGAAAGCTAAAAGGTGATAAAGTTCATTTATAATCGTGTATGGGTATTGAATTTGATGAGAAAGGAATTTACCAATAGTAGGAATTTGTGTCATCCTGCTGTGAAAAGATTTGTCACTATGACTTCAGTCTTTTGTTTCGATGAAGAAAGGGTTAAGACAAATGTTTACAAGTGATAAGTGGATTGCATCTTAGCATACTAGGTCTAATGCTAGAGTGGAGGTTTGTAATATTATACTGAAAGATAGAGAATTTTGGTCTCAATGTCAATTTATTATCCGAGTTTGTGAGCCTTTAGTAAAGGTGCTTCGCTTGGCTGATAATGAAGAAAAACCAACAATGGGTTATATTTTTAATACCATGGAGAGAGCAACGGAAGCAATAAAGGCCAATCTGAAACATAGGTCTTCCTTACACACATCATATCTTTCAATCATTAATGAGAGAAGGGAAAAACAACTTTCTTCTTTATTGTTTACAGATGGGGCATTTTTGAATCGTAGTGTCTATTTTAGAGTGGATCTTACTAAACAAGCTAAAGTTAATAGAGGAATACTTTAAACTATTATAACAATTATTAGCATTGACGCAATGCAAAATCTTTTAACCTCACAAATGGAGCCTTACAAGTTGTCTTATGGGGATTTTAGAACACCGATTGCTATTCGACTTTAAAGAGAGGAAAATTTTTCCCAAGTATTAGTTATTTCTTTTTTCTTATTTGTTGAAAATTAATTATCACTTTATTTTATTTATAACACTACTTTTGTTATCTTATGACTTATAGTTTCTTGGTGGGATCAATTTGGAAATGCTGTTCCAAAATTGAAAAGGTTTGTAATTTGGATTTTAAGTCAGTGTGTCAGTGCAACAGGCTGTGAACGAAACTAGAGTACATTTGAATTTATCCACTCAAAGAAAAGGAATAGATTAGAGCATAAGAGGATGAATGACTTAGTTTTTGTTTGTTACAATTTAAAGCTTCAGGAAAGGTATGTTATTTTCATTATTATCATTATTAATTTCGATATAATTTCTTATACTTTTCTAATAATTAAATTTAATTGTTTACTAGGAGTCTTAATAATACAAGTAGTTCAACTGATCCAATTTTCATTGATAATATTGATCTTTTGGCGGATTGAATTTCTAAAGAATCGAATTTGGTAGATGTCAATAACTTGGAAGATAATATTGGATGGGAAAGCATTGACATGTCAATTGATGCATTAAATTTGAATGATAATGATGATGAAGTTCCTCTTAATAATGAAGATTTTGTACCAAATGATAACTAAGGTCAGTACAGTTATAGCGGGTATCCTCCCGTTGATGATAAAATTTCATTCTAGGTGCTTGTTTTACCTCTTCTTTTAATTTTACTTATATTTGATGTTTATGTTAAATTCTATATGCGTAATATAGCTGTAAATGTTTTTGTTTCAGGATTAACTTGTACTTGATTGTTTCTTCCTTATGAACTCTTTTTGTAAATTACTTAAGAATATTTATTGTTTTTTTGGATATTTTGACGTAATTATTATTTATTAAAATGATGAAATTGTATTATTGTAATATTTTAAAAACTTTGTATTATTCTTAATTTTATATTTATATGATGATGATTATCTTTTTTATATTAATTGTGGTTATTATTTATATGTGAAATATTTAAAAATTATTTTTATTTCATATTAATTGTGATTATTATTTATTATTATGATTTTTGAAAACAGAGTTTATGTAAACAGTAAACTAGTAAAGTATACAGTACATCTGTACAATATGCCAATGGATTACTTTGAAATTTTTAATTTTAAAAATTTTGAGGACTATTTCATAAATTTAAAAAATTACCCGAAACAATACCCAGTATTGATCGGTACCGGTACAGCGCTTTACCAGAACTCAATCATGTACCAAGTCTAGCATGGTATTCGCAACTTTGATCTTGATCCTTTCATATCTAATATATTGTAATTTTATCTATTAGTTGTTATATCTAGGATAAGCTATATTACCTTGTTGTAACAACTCCTAGAATATCTGATATACTCAATGTGACGGTGACTATAAATAATGGAAATCCACACAAGATGGATTATTAAGCCTTACAAAATTTTCTGAATTTCTTATAGTATCATAGCAACGCTAAACATCCTTCCATGTAAAAAAACCACTACTATGTCAAATTCACAAAATGGTCAAAACACAATCCTTGCAATCTTAATTAAACTTTCAAAGGAGAACTATGATATATAGGCAACTATTGTAAAACAAACACTCATGGCCTACGATTTGGGAATGGTCATTGGCGAATATGCAATAGCTCCTCCTAAATATCTATTTATTGAGACTATGCAAACTCGAGGGTGCATTAGCAGAAAGAATGTTAATCCTCCCTATACTAATTGGATTACAAAAAGGACAATTTGGCACATGTTTGGTTGAATGGAACTATAACAGAATATGTTCTCCCTTTAGTGGAAAGGACGGAGACCTATCATCAAGTGTGGGTCAAGCTTGAAACCACTTTTCAATCTCAAAATCGAGCAAGAGGAATGCGACTTCGCAAAACTCTCACTACCCTGCCCTATGGAAAATTAAACATGATGGACTATTTTCAAAAGAAAATAGTCTATACAGTTGATCTAGCAACAATTGGTACCCTAGTCTCAGAAACATTATGGAGAGACTCAACAAAGGTGCAAGACCTTTAAATTAGCCTTTAGTGTTCGCTCTATGGCCCAATTTTTGTGGACTCGTTGTTAGGTTTGCTTCTTGACAAGGAAGAGCATTTGAATGGGAAGAGGAACAAGTTATTAGTGATGTGTATGTCGCTAATTTCCAACGCAGTGGAAGCTACAATAGTAAGTCTTTTGCTCCTAACTATGGTAATTCTAATCAAAATTCTGGATAAAGTAACAATCAAAGGCAGCAAAAGAATTAACAATATGGCCAAAATAATAAATCTGGAGGCAATGGAAATAAGAATAATAGTAGTTATCATGATAAAGGAAAAATCTTGGAAAAATGTCAGATCTACTATAAGAAAGGGCACACTGCCAGTGAGAGCCACCACAGGTTTTATCATTCTTTTTCAACTGAGAATCCCCAAAAGGTCATCATGATTGCATCTCCCACCAATGCTCCTCTCGAACCAAACTGGTTCATTAACTCTAGTGCATCTGCTCACCTCGCTGCTGATCTTAATAACCTAAACATTCACTCTTAGTATCAGGGTAATGATCAAGTTCAGATAGGCAATAGTAAGCTACTTACAATTAATAATATTGGCAACATTTTCATTTCCACTCATCACCATAAATTTTTCCTTTATAATGTTGTCCATGTTCCCTCCATAACCAAAAACCTTTTAAGTGTATCTTTATTCACTCGTGATAATAATGTCTCTATGGAATTCTTTCCTGACATTTGTCTTGTCAAGGATGTGCAGGAAAACACAGGGGAGCCTTGGTTGTGGACTCTACTTGCTACCACCCGCCTCTAGATCATCCCCACAAGCTACCCAACGTTGCACTACCTTTCCTTATGCCTTTGTTGCTGAACATACCACTATCTCTAACTGTCATAATGACCTAGGACATCCTAATGACAAGATTGTTAGGAAAATAATTTCCAAATTTTAGTTGGCTTATATTGGAATGAAGAGAACTCCCTATGTGGTCCTTATCAAATAGGTACGTCACAGATTGCACTTTTCTTCTACTAATATTCCTTTTAAAACTCCTTTTGAATTAGTTTATAGTGACGTTTAGGGGCTAGCTCTTATCACTTCTATCAATGGATATCATTATTTTGTTTAATTTTTAAATGACTACATCAAATTTATTTGGATATTTCTTATACAAGAATGTAATGAAGTTTTTGATATTTTTAAGCATTTTTGGCCACAAAATTAAAATCCTACAAACTGATTAGGGGGTGAGTATTGAACATTATCAACTTTCCTCTTTAGGTTTGGTGTTCATCATCAATCTTTTCCACATATTTAAGAACAAATGGGTCTCTTCAGCGTAGACATGGAGACATTGTGGCAAAGGGTTTATCCCTTCTCTCCCAACTGAATACTAGGAATATGCCTTTCATACATGATCAGGGATGATCTGTTGGGTTTTAGTGGAAGTTGGGTTTTGATAGTTAATGGGCTCTTAGTGTAATTAAGGGCACAAAGTCTTGAATAATGTTTCCTTTTATGAAGAACACAACCACGAAATTGTTGGTTCTCCACCGTCAAATCTGCAACAGCTTTATATCAAGTGAACTAGTCAAGCGACATCAACGACAAGCGTGATTTTTGGGATTTTTGTTATGAACAAATCACAGAAACAACAATGCTTATTGTCTAGGAATAAGTTTGTCTTTGTTTTGCTTAAGGGGGAGGAGAGAAAATAAGAAACTATTTTCCATATTCCTGTTTCTCTGTAATTCCATTCTATTGCAGTAATAAAATCAACTTATTTGCTTCATCTTTATTGCATCTTGGGTTGATTTAGAATATATGGATTCCCTTTTGGTTTTTGAATATAAAATTTTGGAAAGTTAGAATCGCAAGCATATCATATTTTGGTATCAGAGTAGGTTTGGTCTCTGGATTATTAATTTTTCGATTGTCGGTCTGGATGTCCAATCCCAACTAGCCGATCCAGTTACCACTGCGTATATTTCGAGTGACAACTGGATGTCCAGTCCCAATTGTACTTGAGGGAGAGTATTATAGTATCTCATATTGACTAAACATGAAAACGTTGAAGGGTTTATAAGTGGTAAGGGTTAACTATCCAAACAACTAGTTCTAGTTATTTGGACAATGGTTGAACCAAGCCCAATTCTTGTTAGTGGACTCTACACTCTGCCCATATTAAAAATTCAATATGGTGTCAAAGTCTTTGTGACCAAATGGTTTGCTAAGGACACTGCACAAACCCAATTTCCTCATCTGCAATTTTAGAGCACCAACAGGAGTTGATTCCTTCCAGAAAAGGATAGCAATGATCAGGGATAATTTGTTGGGTTTTAGTGGAAGTTGGGCTTTGATAGTTAATGAGCTCTTAGTGTAATTAAGGGCACAAAGTCTTGAATAATGTTTCCTTTTATGAAGAACACAACCACGAAATTGTTGGTTCTCCACCGTCAAATCTGCAACAGCTTTATATCAAGTGAACTAGTCAAGCAGCACCTACGGCAAGCGAGATTTTTGACATTTTGTTATGAACAAATCACAGAAACAACGGTGCTTGTTGTCTATAAATAAGTTTTTCTTTGTTTTGTTTAAAGGCGAGGAGAGAAAATAAGAAACTATTTTCCATATTCCTGTTTCTCTGTAATTCCATTATATTGCAGCAATAAAATCAGCTTATTTGCTTCATCTTTATTGCATCTTGGGTTGATTTAGAATATGTGGATTCCCTTTTGACTTTTGAATACAAAATTTTGGAAAGTTAGAATCGCAAGCAGATCAATACAACCTTTTATCTTATTAACTGAATACTCACACCAATTTTGGCGTATAGTCACCTTATGATTGTCTTTATCATCCTAGTCCTGAGTCCATACTTCTTAAGACTTTTGGTTTTCTGTTCTATCCTTTCCTTTGTTCATATAATAAGCATAAATTGGAATATCATTCCAAACCATATGTTTTTCTGGGCTATAGTTCCAAACATAAAGGTTATACATTAGCTATAGTTCCAAACCATGTTTCTTCATGTTAAGACAAATAGGCTATACATAACTCGTCATGTAATCTTTGATAAGACAAAGTTTCCTTATCCCTCTTATCCGTCTACCACTTCTACTATTGAACCTCCATCTATAGAAATCACCCTTCAGCTATTACATGATGCAACTTCAGTATCTCCTACACCATCAAATCCTTCTCCTGAGACTTCATAGCCCCCTGTGGTACCCAACTCAAACGACTTGGCAACACCTACAGTCTCATCAGTTCACGATGCTCCCGTTCCACCACAACCAACAGTTCTGAGTTATTACAACTTGTTGCTATGTCCACTCATTCTGTAATGATAAGATCTCCCACTAATATCCTCAAACCTAAGGTCTTTATAGCCACCAAGCATCCTCTCCTAAATTCTAGTCTTGCATTCTTTAAGCCCACCACCTACAAACAAGCAGCTCACTATCTTGAATGGTGAGAGGCTATGGACAAAGAATATCAATCTCTTATCTCCTATGGAACCTAAAACCTTATGCCTCCTTCCCAGTGCTAACATTATTGATTGTAAGTGGGGTTATAGGGTTAAGCAACATATAGATGACACTATAGATCATTGTAAAGCTCTTTTGGTTGTTTAGGGAATCACATAGAAACTTGGTGTTGACTTCTTTAAAAGTTTCAATCTGGTGGTTAAACCAACTATGGTATGCTTAGTTGGCTCTTGTTGTTTCAAATGGTTGGTCTATTCGACAACTTGACATAAATAATTCCTTTTTGGATGGGGATTTAGATGAATGTATATATATGTCTCAACCACTAGGATACAAAGACCCTGAGCTCCCTAATCATATTTGTCATCTTTGCAAAGCACTTTATGGGTTAAACAGCCTCCATGTACTTGGTTCATTAATCTCAAGTCCTTTTTACTTGACTATGGCTTTACAAGATGATATTCAAATTATTCTTCATTTGTGACATGTCATAATAAATCTGTCACATATTTGTTAGTTTATGTTGTTGATTTAGTTCTTACGATAAATGATGGTGGTTTTATACAAGCTTTTATGAAAGATCTTGATGCTACTTTTGCCTTGAAAGATTTGGGTGAGTTGAATTATTTTTTAAGTATTGAGATACATAGGAACAAAAATGACATGCTCCTCTCTCAAGCCAAGTATATTAGTGACCTTCTAGAACGTGTTCACATGGCTTATGGTAAGCCAATTTCTACCCCTGCAAAAGTATCCATGTATTTGTCTTCCTCAGGCCAGGCATTTCATGATCCACTTCTCTACAACATATTGAAATATGAAACTATTACTCGATAGGAAATATCTTATTCTGATCATAGAGTTTGTTAATATATGCACTCACCCGTTATTTTCCACTGGCAAGCAGTTAAAAGGATCCTGTCGTATTTAAAACCATGCGTTATGGACTATATTTTTGAAGCTCAACTTTCCATTCTTTGGTGGCTTATTCAAACGTTGATTGGGCAGGGGACCAAGATAATTGTCACTTTATACATGGTTATTGTGTTTTCTTTGGAAGTAATCTAATTAGTTGGTCATTTAAAAAGCAATATGTTGTCGCAAAGTCATCAATGGAAGTTGAATATTAAAGGCTTGTAGCTGCTATTATGGAGATAATTTGGGTCCATCAATTTCTTCGATAACTTGGTATTTCTTTGTCTTAGCCATCTTTCCTTTCGTGAGATAACTTGTCTGTCATTTATATGACTACTAACACCATTTTTCATAATCATTCCTAGAATATCAAAGTTGCTTTTCATTTTTTTTGAGAAAAATTAGAACAGGGAAATCTTATTGTTAAGTATGCCCCTACAAAGCAATAACTCACTGATATACTAACCAAGGGTCTCTTGTCAATCCGCTTCTCTTGTCATCAGTTTACTCTCAATGTTTGGTCACTCTCGTTCACCTTGCAGGGGGGTATTATAGAATCAAGTCCCATGGTTCATAAGTTGACTCAGTCCAAGCGGTTGGTGAATTAGATGTTGTATCTAGGATAAGCTATATCACCTTGTTGTAACAAATCTTAGAATATCTTATATACTCAATGTGACGGTGACTATAAATAATGAAAATCCACACAAGATGGATTATTGAGCCTCACAAACTCTTTGACTTAGAGTCCCATAGATCCATATCTTGTACCACTAGTTTTTTCTATCCACTTTTCCTCATCCACACTACTAATCTCTTCATCATAATTATATTCAACCTTAGCTATATAAGGAGACACTTGACTCTCACTATAGATGTGTCATTTTGACCTTTTATTAAAATCTTCCATCCCAAAACTAAGTTTGACTTTATCATTAAGTGTCTTTATCGATGTAAAAGTCTTTAACACTTTTTGGTAGATCTTTGAGAGGCCCAAACAAAAAGAGCTCCAACATTGTAGACGTATCACATACAAGTTTCTCGTAGAGAGAGATTAGCTTTAAGCCCAGACGGAATTTTATTATCTTATAGGCATTGAGATACAATATAGACAAAAATAAATCCTCCTTAATTTAAAAATATTTTCTAAATTGAAAATTGAGTTATCTCTTAAACAACAAAAATTAGTGAAGATAGTTAACCTACAGGCTTACAAAAGTGAAAAAAATTGCAAACAATTGTTATTACTTATTATAAAAAGGATTTAATAGTAGTTCTTAGAAGCAGCAAAGAAATTTTAACTTAACTTATTGTTAAGAAACTAAATATGAAATAATCCTTTTGATATAAGATTGGGGACAAAAGTAAGTGAAAAGATAAAATATAAATGAAGTTTAATATAGAAATAAAAAATAAATTTAAACATCATGGTCAACAAACGTAATTAAAACAAAGATGTTTCATTTCCTGAAAACTTAAGTTTGAATTAATACCAATAAAAAGATCTCACATTATTAAAGGAGAAACCTATAAAGAATTTCTTTTGTCAATTGCATATAAAATCTAAAAATTGTACTAATACAAGCCCAACATGAATAATCAATTAATATCAACCCAATCATAATAAATAATCAAATCAAAAAATATAAATAACAGGAAAAAAAAAAGATAACATCAAATTTACGTGAGAAACTTTCTAGTGTTGAGAAAAAAATATAGGTCAAACCAACAAGTAAATATAGTAATCAAATAACAAACTTATAAGAGATCACGTTCTGAGCTATTAACTAAAACTCGAAACACCATCATAATGCAACAATAAGTAATCCAACAAGCTTCTAGGATCGAGTATAAATTGATATCCCAAATCACTACTATTTCAATTTATCTTAAATAGTAAAACCTTAAAAGCATGTAATTGAAGAACACTAATGTTCTCTCTTACGTTCTTTTTTTCTCTTTTTTTGTGTCTATCGATTCCCATCATGTTTGCTTTTTATATCTCATCTAGTTTCACATCTAATTCTTGAAAAAATCGCTTTAACCAAAGCATAGCCATACCTACATCTATGGTTGTAATATACTCCACCTCAGTCATAGACAAGGTTGTACACTTCTGTTACTTGGATTGTCAAGAAATGGCTCCTTTGCAAATATGAACAAGTAATATAAATTAATCTTTTTGTTATCGAAACCACCAACCATGCCTGCATCTGTGTACCCTTCTAAAATTGACTCACCACCAAAGCACAATCTCAATCTAGAAGTGCTCCACAAGTACCTAAAGATCCACTTCACTGCTTTGTATTGAACCTTTCACATAGTGAATAAATAACTACTCACTAACCCAACAGCCTATGCAATATGTGGCATAATGGCTTCCAAGACATACATCAAATAATCAATAATAAAGGAATGTGGAATAGAGGATATAATGGCTTCCTCCTTTCCAGTGGTAGGAAAAGCTTCATTACTCAACTTGAAATGAGCTGTTGATGGCATGCTAACCGATTTACAATGCTTTATATCAAACTTTTTATGAACTTGTTCATTATACTTTTTTATGACAACCATAACTTTTTGACTTTCCCATCACAAGTAATTTTCATGCCCAAATTATATTTCATAGGATCCAAATATTTCATGCTAAATGACTTAGACAAGTCCTCTTAAACCTACAAATAATGTTAATGTCTAGTCCCACTATCAACATAACATCAATATACAAAAGAAAGATATTCAAGTTGCCATTAGAAAACTTTTGGAAATACATACAAGGGTCACCTAAAGTTCACTTATAGCCATTGTCGGTCATAAATGAGTCAAAAAAATTTCAATACCACTACCTTGGCGCCTATTTGATCCTATAATGACTCTTCAATTTAAAAACTAAATCCTCTTTCGTTAAAAACTTGAACCTTTATGGCTACTCTATATAAATGTTCTCATGCAAGTTGCCTTGTAAAAAAGTAATTTTCACATCAAGTTGTTAAAGTTCAAGAATAAATTGGCAATTAAAACAAAAAATAATGCAAATGGAAGTCATCTTAACCACTAAAAAAAGGATCTCATCAAAGTGGATGCACTTTCTCTTATTGTATACCTTCATCACTAATCTTGCTTTACGCTTCACCAACTTCTCACCATCTATCTTGATCTCAAACACCCATCTATATTTAATGCGTTTTTGTTTTGGGAAGCTTCACTAACTCGTAGGTTTCTTTCTTTTTTAAGGAATCCATCTCCTCTTACATTGCCTAGATTCAAAAGTCTTTAGCTTTGAGTGACTAAACTTCTTAGAAATTCTCTAACTCCCCCTCAACAATAGGAGATATTTTGAACTTAGGTATCTTGTCAAAAGCTTTTCTCCCTACTTGACCTTTGAAGTTGGATATAGGGTAATTTGCTCCCCCAACTCATAATGTTCATGAACTTCATTTGCAACATCTACAAGATGTGGCTCATTAACACCAGGTTGCACCTGATTATTATCATCATATACTAGCTCATGTCCTTTACCCTCTTCATCTGTAGGTTGATTAAAAAGAGTAGAAACAGGAGAAACATTTGTAGCATTATAAGATATACTATTAAAAGTAGTCTTACCTTCTTTGATAGGATCTGCACCTATCTTATAATTATAAAAGACTATGTCTCTTCATTTGATAACCTTCTATTTTTACAAGATGTAGACTAAGTAACCAAACTCTTCATCACCATACCCAAAAAATATACAAGGAGTAGTCTTTAAATCAAGTTTCAATATCTGCTCTTTTAGCACATGTTTTAAAACCTTGTATCTAAACACCCACATATATGAATAGAAACGATCATTTTATGTCTGCACTATCTCAAGAATATCAAGACCTAAAGGAATTGATGAAGCTTGATTGATCAAATATATAGTGGTTCTAACCTTCTTACCTTAAAAAATCTTCGGTAAGTTAGACATTATAAGTGTGCATCGAACATTATTTACAAAGATTCTATTCATCCTCTCCAAAACACCATTTATGTGTGAGTAACCAGGTTTTATCTTCTCATGTCTTTTTCCATATCTCTCACTGGTATGTTCAATCTGGGTTGTGTATGACAGATAGATTAAGAATGCACTGGGAAATAGAAAACGGAGAGAGAGTTGGATTCTGGGTAATCTATTATATCCCCCTGAGTGGATATCCATGACTATATTTATAATCGATAACCAACAAGGAAACAAAATATCTTGAGAATCAAGAAATGAATATCCTAAACCCACTATTCTTCTACATTAACAACACATACTCGATCATGTATGCCTTTCACTCCATCTCTTCCACATAGTAGCATCCCATGCACACACTCTCGGCATCACTCTCGAGGTCTATCAAAAATTGATCATAAAAAGGATCCGTTTGGCATTCTTGTTGCAACTGTGACCACCAATTAGAAGTGGGCGTGATACGGCAATAAAAAGGAGTTCCACCCTCCTTGACAAAGCATCGGCTGCATTATTAGTGGTTCCCTTTTTGTACTCAATCCTATATTCATAACCCATAAGCTTTGGAAGCCATCGCGTTTGAGCCGGTGTAGTTGTTCGTTGTTCTAACAGGTGTTTCAAAAACTTCTGTGATCCATCCGCACAATGAAAGTTTGTCCCAATAGGTAGGGCCTCCACTTCTGGACGGACTTGACGATGGCCAACATCTCCTTCTTATAAGTAAAGTATTTTAGTGTTGTCCCTTTAAGTGCTTTACTAAAGAAAACAATTGGCCTCCCTTCTTACATCAGGATGGCCCCAATTCCTATCCCACTAGCGTCACATTCTACTACAAATGGTTCTTGGAAATTCAGTAACCGCAAAACAAGAGCTTGGGTCAATGCTTGCTTTAATTTGTGGAAGGCAACTTCGGTTTCTTTATCCCAGTGAAATCCCTCCTTACTCAACAATTGATGGAGAGGGGCTACAATCTGTCCATAATATTGAATAAATTTGTGGTAATATCCCACAAGGCCAAGGAACCCATGTACCTCTCTCACAATCCTCGGTGTGGGTCAATCTCTCACGGTTTGAATTTTAGACAGGTCCAGTAGATGGGTCCAGTTCCACCCCTTCTCTTGTAAGTATATGATCCAAGTATTCCACTCGACTGACTCCAAACACGCATTTGCTCAGTTTGGAAAAGAGATAATGTTGTTTGAGAATGGAAAGGATGATTTGTAGGTGTTGGAGATGCTCTTCCCAAGTTTTTGGAGTAAATTAGTATGTCATCAAAAAAACGAGAACAAATTAACGCAGGTAAGGCCTAAAGATTTCATTCATCAATGCTTGGAAGGTTGAGGTGCATTGTTGAGACTGAATGGCATTACGACAAACTCGTAATGTCCTTCATAAGTACGGAAAGCAATTTTTGGAATGTTTGCTTCTCTCACACGAATTTGATGATAATTGGCTGTTAGGTCCACCTAGGAATAATGGCATGTTCCATGCAATTATTCCGTGAGTTCGTCTATGACAATAATTGGAAACTTGTCCTTGATGGTTATGGCGTTCAAGGCTCCACAATCCACACAAAACCTCCACTCACCACTCGCTTTCCGAACTAAGAGTACTGGAGACGAGAATGGACTCGTACTTGGTTGAATAAGACCTTAGCCAAGAGTTCTTGTACTTGTTTCTTAATTTCTGCCTTTTGATAATAGGAGTATCTATAAGGACGAATATTGACTGGTTGGTTGGGTATCAACAGTATCCTATGATCATATGACCGATTCGGTGGAATGGATCTTGGAGTATCAAAAACTGACACAAACTTGGTCAATATTTGGTTTATATCGAGTGATTTAGATGATGATTTGGTCGAATTTGCTTCTGGTGGAATTAATTGGATAAAGAATCCTTCTCCAAAAGAACAGCTAGATAAGAGAGCATTAGATTCCTTATCTGATAAGGCTTGCATTTATTTCCTTTCTAACCCCCTAAAGGTTGGGACCCGGTCTTGAAACCAGACCCCAACCGAAAAAAAACGAAAAACGAAAACAAAAAACAAACTACTAGACGTGAGCGAACTTGTACTTAAACAAAGGAGCGGAAACAAATCAAAACGAAAATTCATGAAATCAAATCAGATCAATGGCTCGGAATCACAAGGCGAAAACGGATTGACAAAAACTCGGAATCAAAGAAACCAAACGGATTCATTCAAACTTAAACAAATTTCCGACATCCGTGAACTCATACTTTAGAAAAACGCTCGTTGGAAACCCATAAGACATTTAATCTAAGCCAATAAATACTGTATAAATTTTTTCTTTTTCTTTCATTTTCATTCTTCATATGCCTTCATATCTCATCATTTGAACAAATTCTTATTTCATATCCATACATAATTCCATAATTCATTATTCTATTCCATTCATATATCATCACCATACACAAATTGTATCTCAATTCCATACACAAGTCCAGAAGTCACTTGCATTCCAAAATAAATGTACTACAAACTTTAATGGCATTCCAAGCCAAATACAAACCAATACCAAAAAATACAATAATACACATATAAACAAAAACCTTCATTTTCTTTCACCCGATCTTCTTCTCATCACCTGAGGATGGGAATGAAGGGGAAGGGGTGAGCTTATAGCTCGTGGGTAACAGCTTATAACAAAGAAATAAGCAAAACCATTCAAAAGTTTATTGTCATAGAAAATCCTTGTTG
>JANIJH010000006.1:65533125-65553181 GCA_024520975.1 Erythroxylum areolatum | reverse complement strand
ACGATTTGCGTTGTTTACACGCAGACGTCTGCGTTGAAACACGCAGACGAAGGTCTACGTGTTTACGCAGACAACGCAGACCTTCGTCTGCGTTAAACATGCAGACGAAGGTCTGCGATATTTAACAGTAAAATATTGCGATATTTTAACAGTAAAATAGAGAAGATAAGAACTACCTAGATGAGAGGAGAGCGCCTCTGTCGCAGGATAGACAAAACAGAAGGCAACAGAAAAGACGTGATGGCGGAGAAAATTTTGAGGTTTTGTTTTAGAATGTTGTAAACGTAAGTGACGGGAATCGTATAAAAAAGAGCTTTTCGAAAAAGCTAATTTTTGGGCTTTTCTAAAAATCTCAAAATTTTAGCTTTTAAAAAAACTGTATTTTAGCTTTTTAAAAAGCTGTTTCTACTTCAAAAGTGCTTTTGAAGTTTGAAGCCAAACATCCATTTTTTTCTACAAAATGGCTTTTACGGTAGAAAAAAGTACTTTTGGAATTTCCAAAAGCTGAACCAAACAGGGGCTAAGTACTATTTGTCTTTGAGTTGTACATCTAATTAGAGAGAGTTTTACGAAAACTTTCATTGATGAGTAGGTGGTTCAATAAGTTCGGAGTGGAATGATATGTAAAGTTTGTTGTTGCTGTTAGAAATTTACAAATGAATTCATCGTCTCACTTTAGAAAGAGACATATATACAAAATGAATTACATGTAAAGATAGGACTTATAATTTAATACTTTAAAGTTTTAGGTTAATATAAGTTGTTTTAGTTATATATAGACTCATTTGAATCTGGTCCTATTTTAATAAAGTAAGCCTAGAGTTTTAGCCTTTTGTTTGCAGTTGAATGAGCATAGCTTCAAAGTTAATAGTAATTTCAGAAATGCTAACATTTTCTCTAAGAAATTGTTTATTAACTAAAGTAACAAATTTTAGTTAGTCATTATATCCACCGTATTCATGAATTAAAGCATGAGGAGTTAATAAACTTTAAAAATAATTATCATCGTAAGCTAGTAAATCAATTTCATATAAAAATATCTTCTAATTTTTGTTTTTCGTGTCTTATTATAAGCATATTTACAATTTATATATAACATACAAATAAGAGTTTATTAGTGATTGCGAACTCTTTTATTCATTAGAAAATAAAATCATATTTAATTTGAGAACTTGCTTTTTTAAGTGAAAGGGATTTTCCGCGGTTGCTTAATAACACTAGTAATGAAAGACAAATAATTTCATTTTCTTGGCAATTTTCGCTGGCTTGTCAAATCTTTCTATCTCTTTCCAGGTATCCTTCTTCAGATTCGAGCCAATTTTGCCTTCTGGAGGTATTCAAAGGAAAGGGTGATTTGTATTTCATCTAAAATTGTTTCCCCAATATTCCAAACCATATAAAAAGACACGTGTTTTTTAAATTAAAAATCGAATATCTAACACAAGAGGAATGGCTGTCCCTTCAACTCAGTGCTTTCAGTTTTCTCCCTGGCAATACCATACCATGAAAGAAAATCAGTGGCTCTTTTGTCTTGTGGTATCAACCGCAGAGTAGGTTTGTACCCCCTGTTTATTTCATGTGTTAAAATCTTATTGCATAAGAAAGAAAAATCAATTAGGCAATCTTATTGCATAAGAAAATAAGACAATTAGGTTAATCTTTTAGGTTTAATATAAACTTTTACCTTTTTTTATTACAAGGAAAAGAAACAAAAGCAATTAGAACTCGAACCCTATCTCCCTATAAACGTAAGGTTCTACGATAAAGAGTTCCATTCATGTCTTGGTATAGGACGTCCTTGACACTCGTTAGAAGCTCCTGAAGGATATGCAAACCCGATTCTGCTGAGAAAGCTAGATTATCCAATCTATCTGTACACTGATTGTCTTTTCAATATGTATGCTTAAGCTGCACTACTCATGTTCGAAATATCAGCTCTTGAATATTTGTTATTAAAAAATTAGTACCATTCATATGGTTTGAAAGCACTAAAGTAAATACTCCACATATATGTGACTAAAAGGTCAAATATTTAAATTAAGATATAGCTTCTTTGTGAAAAATGCTAGCAAAAGGCTAAATAGTATCACATCTATTACATTTCAATCATAATAAACAATGTATATTAATAATTTCATTAATATTTTGAATGTTAATACAAATGCGATAAAATTTAACTAGTCTGTCATTACTAATTATATCAATAAATAATTAAGGTGGATGGAGCTCACCTACAAATAATAAGATTGCTACTACACCTGAAATTGGTACAATTTTCGATTGATGCTATGCATAATTTAACTTGCATAAAGAATTCTTCTATTAATGACATATGTTTCAACTTTATAATACACCCTTTAACTAATTGCCTGTGTAAACTAATTGGTAATCAAAAAATAATGAGTAGATTACACGATGATTTTAACATTAAGTTTTCATAAAACGGTAAAGAATTAAGACTTGGCGTTGCGTTCTTTCCGACAGTCACATCGATCATAGGCACGTGATTCTTATGTGTGGTGTTCGTCAGATCACCTGCAATAATGGAAGATAAAAGTGGCCCCATCCAATCAATAGCATAGAGTTGTACTTTACAGTTTACACCCCTCGAGGAAAGCATTGAAATTGCTTTGAGAGCATTGCGTCCGTACATCGTTAAATGTCTAATCCTAAAACGTGCACGCTTATCAATGCAGTACAAATTAAATTAGAATTAGATATCTTGTTTCGTTCAAAGATTTTCTATTATATTTTATTTATTTTTTAATAAAATATGATAAAGATATTATAAACATATAAATGAAGTTTAATAGAGAGTGTAATTAGAATTTGATAATGTGAACTTCACAACTCCATCTTTGCATTTGTGTGTGTACCAAAAATCCCTATTTTCTTAACATGAAGGTATATCATGACTCCTTTACATAACATGAAGACTATTTACAAAATCTCATAATTCAAAAATATTAAATAGTATTTTATAGTGACAGGGATAGAATTATACAATTATTAATAAGAGTACATATCATAATAAGTATGTAAAATCAAGAAATTTTAGGTATTTTAATGAATATAAGTGAAAATAATAATGGTATTATTAGATGTATATTGACAAATGAATATATTTTGCATATCGTTACACGTCGACGCTAAATATATGGTATATGGTCGATTAGGAGCTGAGGTAGGCGGGGTCACCGTTGAACCATTTTCACATAATTTTGAAAATTAACTTTATTAATAAATAAAATATTAATTGTATGTATATGCGCATTTGACAAAATTTGTATTGTATATCCGGCCTTATGACGTGGGTCACCCTGGTACATGGTCTTGCTCTGCTAAGATAGATACTGTTGCAACAGCTATCATTCCCCACCTTTGGGAGAACCCCACAAAGAATATCATTTGAGAGCAAACTGACATTTGAGCACATATGTGTAAAATCGTGATGAAAATCGTCTGGTCCCTGTGCAAGCGTGTCACGTCGTCAGAAAGGCTCATCGCGAAAAGAGAGTTTTTACAGTGTGAGTAATTACGTAATCTTTATATTAAAAAAAATATGAATTTATCTAATTGAAATATTTAAGTGCCTAATTTCTACCGGACTCGGTCACGATCCATTCAGGGCAAGCAATCAAAGATGTCACCATTTCAGAAAAGGGTTGGTGAGCACATTCACGATTCCGGCCTCAACATCTTGACTTTTGTTTCGTTCAGTGCAGACTTTTCATTTAACTTTTCAACGGATCTCTATGAGAGTTTTTCCCGATTTCCTCGTCAGATTAGTCAAAAGAATTATTATTTTAAGTTGAAATGATGCATGTGACTATACCCTGTTATCTAAAATTATTAAATAAAATAATTATATTTTAATTTTACGTTGATGGAACATGAAATAAAAGAAAAAAACAGTTTAAAAATATTGTTTGAGTTTTAACCTTTAACGACTTCTTTTTCTCTGCATATTTAAGTTTAATTTTATTTCATCACAAACTCTAGAAAGAAAGACAAGGTAGGTAGAAATTTTTTTGAGATATTATTTTATTATGAATAAAATGCAAATAGATTCTTGCTACTACTACTACTTCATTAGATATGTTTAATATGATTCAAAGATAACAAATATATATAATTATAGTATATGTAACTATCAATAATGTAAAAATAATAATAAGCATTAGTGTTTGTTATTTTGTGTATTGTTGTTTCACCCAAAGGACAACCACAATACATGCATATTGTTAATACGATCATTACTTGATTCTATTTATGTATTTAACATATGACTAGAACCATCAATAAATGAGTATTTAATGTATTTTGTACCATCTAATTCTATTGTTATTCACTCGCAAGCTTCATGCATTATGAAGTTTAATGGGCTTAATTTTACTGAATAATGTGAATAAGTTTAGTTCAACCTAAGAATTATAGGTCTTGACTTGGCATTCCAAGCCAATAAGCACGTTGGTCTTACCAATATTAGTAATGTTGAAGAAAAATATTTCCATGAACTTGAGGAAAGATCAAACAGATTAAGCTTAATATTTATGCAAATGATTGTAACTAGCAACATTAAGGCTACAATTCCTAATATTGAAAGTGTTAAGGAATATCTTAAGTTTGTTAAAAATATTTCCCAACCTAACTCTACTAATATGTCACTTTTCTGGACTTTAATGGGTACGTTAACTACCATCAAGTTCGATGGTTCCCATACTATGCATGAACTTATCATTGAAATGATAGATACAATAATAAGATTAAGATCTATGGGAATGGAAATGAGTGAAAGCTTCCTTGTGCATTTTGTTGTTAACTCTTTGGCTCCTAAATATAGTACATTCCAAATGAGCTACAATACTATAAAGAACAAATGAAGCTAAAGAATTGCAAAGTGTGCTTATTGAAGAAGAAACAAGACTTAAAAAATAAGGAATTCACTCAATTAATTTCATGGGTCATCAAGGAGCTAGAAAAATTTTCAAAAAGGATAAAGGAAAGGGAAAGAATGTACTATGTAAGGGTAATGTATCATCAACTTCAATCAATAAGAAGGAATCGAAGAAAGATATATGCCATTTTTGCAAGAAAACTGGACACTATCAAAAAGATCACCTGAAACGTAAGGCATAGTTCAAAAAGAAAGGTAAGTCTAGTGCTTTAGTATATTTCGAATCAAATTTAACATAAGTTCCTTAGAATATTTGGCGGATTAATTATAGATATACCACTCATATTACTAATACAATGCAAGGATTCTTTATGATCCAAACTATAAATCCAAATAAAAAGTTTGTTTTTATGGAAACTGAGTTAAAATTCCTTTTTTTAAAAAAAATTAAGTAGATATTTCGTTAACAATATGTATGTACAATACAAGAATGCACCATATTTAGTTAATACAAAATATCTAGTTAAAACTCCAGCTGAAGCTATCAGAACCTACCGTTTGATTTTAGACATTAGACATCATTTTCTATTTCCAAACTCTTTATGTTCCTACTATTTCTTGAAACATAGTTTCTTTATCAAAACTTGATATTATTAGATAGACTTTTAAATTTGGTAATGGAAGTTTCAGTTTGTTCAAACATAAGTGTCTTATTGATTCTGATAATCTTTTTACTGAAACTCTATTGAACTTGTATCATAATGTTGGCACTAAATGAAGTTTTATAAATGAAACTCCATCTTACTTAAAACATAAATGTTCAGGTCACAAATCCAAAGAAAAAAATGGTCAAATTAGTAAAGAATGAAATCCTTCTAGTTTTAGATTTTACTAATTTTGGGATTTGCACAGATTGTATTAAAAGAAAAATATACAAAACACACAATTGATAAAAAAAGCCATAAAAGCACAAAATTTTATGAAATTGTACACGGTAATTTATGCGGGCCTTTCTTTGTTCCATTATTTAGTGGAGAAAATTTTTCATCACTTTTATTGATGATTTTCATATTATGGAATGTTATGGATATATTTATTTACTGCACAAAAATTCTCAATCAGTAGGTTCCTTGGAGGTATTTCTTAATGAGGTAGAAAAATGGTTAGATAAAAAGGTGAAAAGTATCATATTTAATAAGGGTAGTGAATATTATAGGAAATATAATAAAACTGAATAATTTCCTGGTCCATTTACTAAATTCCTTGAAAAGCATGGGATATATGTTTAATATTTAACGCCAAGCACACAACAAGAAAAAGGTTTAGCCAAAAGATGTAATCATACTTTGATGATCATGGTTAGGATTATGATGACTCATTATTCTTTACCTTTATCATTATAGATGTATGATTTGAAAAAAGTCATGTATTTATTAAATAAAGTTCCTAGTAAGATAGTTCCTAAAACAACTTGTGAACTATAAATGTGAAGGAAACCTAGTTTAAAGTATCCACATATTTGGAGTTGCATGACAGAAATAAGAATCTATAATCCACATAAAAGGAAATTGGATTCAAGAATAACTAGTGAATTTTTCATTGGTTACCCAAAAAGTCTAAATGGTACATATTTTATTGTCCTAACCATATTACAAGGATTGTTAAAACTGAAAATGCTAAATCCATTAAAAATGGTGCAACTAGTAGGAGTTTAGAATCACGTAAAGGGAAAATTCAAGAAGTTAGAATACAAGTTTCCTTGTCTATCACTTCTCCTTAAGTATTAAAAAAAATACACAAACAAACTCCAAATAATAATATCACTATTGATGAACCTATTATAGATTATCCACATGAAATAGCATTAAGAAGATCTCAAAGACAATAAACTATTAATGATGATTATTCTGTTTATTTACAAGAGGTAAAAGGTGACTTAGGAATTGACAAAGATCTAGCTACATTTTCACAAGCCATTGAAAATGAAAATTATAATAAGTGGCAAGATTAGGATTTTATTGAATTGCTAGATGGTTATAAGACAGTTAGGTGTAAATGAGTCTTTAAGACCAAATGTGACTCTAATGACAATATCAAACAACATAAAGCCAGACTTATCACCAAAGGTTACACTTAAAAGAATGGTATTGATTATAATAAAACTTTTTAATTGTTTCAAAAAAGGATTCATTTACAACTATTATGAAAATTGTAGTTCATTATGATTTAGAACTCAATCAAATGGATGTAAAAATCGCCTTTCTAAATGGAAATTAAGAGAAAAGAAAATCTATGTGGATCAACTTGAGAGCTTTCTAGTTGAAAGAAAGAAATATATGGTGTGTAAGCTTAAGAAGTCAAATATAGACTTAAGCAAGCCTCTTAACAATGGTATCTCAAGTTTAAAGATATCATTACTTCTTTTGGATTTAAAGAAAACATCATTGGATGGTGTATATATCTGAGCAACAATGAGAGCAAATATATTTTCTAGTCTTATATGTTGATGACATCTTGCTTAGTACTAGTGATCTTAGTTTATTATATGATTTCAAGAAGTTTTTCTTTAACAATTTTGAAATGAAAGATATGGATGAGACATCTTTTGTTATAAGAATTGAAATATTTCAACAGATCATAAGGAATGTTAGGTTATCTCAAAAGACATATATTAACAAAATTTTATAGAGATAGATAATAGAAAAGTGCCCTGCAATTGTTGTTCTAGTTTACAAGAGAGATAAATTTAGTTTCAAGTAATGCCTAAAATATTATTAAAACGCATAAGAAGCGAGAAGATTCCTTATCCATCTATTGTTGGGAGTTTAATGTATGCTCAAACCTGTACTAGACCATAAATTAGTTTTGCTATTGAAATGCTATCTTGGAATTGAACATTGGAAAGTCGCAAAGAAATTATTAAGATGTTTGTAAAAAAAAAAAGATAATATGCTCACTTATAAAAGATCTTATCACTTTAAGGTAATTAGATATTCAAACTCGGACTATGTCAGAAGTGTTGACATAAGAAAATTCATATTTGGCTATTTGTTCCCTTTAACTAAAAGAGCAATTTTATGGAAGAGTGTAAAGCAGTATATCATTGTTGCATCTACTATGGAAGTTGAGTGTGTGGCATGCTTTGAGGCTATTGTTTACAGTTTATGGTTATAAAACTTTACTTCTTAACCTGAAATTATTGATAGTATTGCTAAGCTACTAAGATTTTATTGTGATAATGCCACAATAGACTTCTTTTTTAAAAAAATTGCAAATATTCAAAGGGTATTAAACATATAAAAATAAAATACTTTGTCGATAAAGAAGAAATTCAGAAATAAAGAGTGTTGATCATACATATTAGCACACAATTTATGACTACAGATCCATAATAAAAGGATTACTGCCAAAGACATTTAATGAACATGTCAAAAGAATAGGCATTATTGAGTTCCATGATTAAACAAAATATTGTTGTTTTATATATTTTATGTATTTGGCATTATGAGCTCATTTATATATTGTTTCTGATATTTAAGTATAATGTTATTTATTTTTTTGTTAGTATATATGCATAAATGATGGTATGAATTTTAAGAGGATTTGTCTTTTACAAAGCCATTATTATTGAGCTATTAAGATATACCTCATTATAGATAATATTAAGTTTTAAACTAATTTGTGATATATAGAAGGAAGCATGTCATATTATGATCATCTCTAGTTTTTTTTTTTCACTTAATTAAGATCATGTTGTAACAAAAACAAAGGTGATTTAACTTTCATTATGCTTATTTAAGTTTAATTTTATTCCATCAGAAACTCTATGAAAGAAAGAGAGGGATAATAAATTCAAAAGTGTCTAAACGTTTAAGTGTTTTTCAATTCAATGCCCAAACTTTTTAATCTTTCAATTGAGTGACTAATATTTTAAAATTTTAATAATTCAATTCAAAGGTTATCTTAATGATATGACATAATGTCACATGAATATCCATGTATTAGCTACATCGGCAAAAATTAACATTTTAAATTGAATTGTTAAGGTTTTATAAGGTTGATCACTCAATCAAAAAATTTAAAACTTGGGCACTGAATTGAACAAATCTCGTAAGGTTGAGTACTTTAGGATCAATTATCCCAAGAAAGAAAAGGTAAAGAGAGAGAAAATTTAAATCTTGTTTTATTAAAAGCTTATCTTGATTAAATTCAAAGGGATTCTTATATTTTCATCGTGGATAAAGGTATGTTAGTTACTTTTGTGAAAATTATTATATTCTAAAAATCTTATGAACTATAAATTTAATGTTTACAATTTCACATATATTATGATTACGTACCCACCATGCACAATTACAAGGGTCAAACTTATATAATGCAAAGCATTGCAGAGATGCACTCATCGTTTGTTTTTAGTTAACAAATGTTAAAAGATCAAACAAAATAAAACAAAGGATATGAAGACTTGACATAGAATCCCTTATGATAACTTTCTTTTGTTTTTCCTCATCCTTTTCTTATCTTTTGTTATCTTGTAAAAAAAATTAAATGTGATTATGAAATTATTCAAGATAATAAAACTTAAATGTGATGATTATGAAATTATTATAACTTCCTTTGTAGTTGAATAAATATTATAACCATAATGTGATAACTAAATACTCCTTATTATATATGTCTAGTTTTTCGTCTCCCACTAACACATATTAAAATTAAATGATTAGAATTTTGTAGTTTTTATATTTTTCTAATAATCTATGCGACTAGTACACAACTAGAGTATATTACCATATGTTTGTTAGGAATATAAGACATAACAAATAATAAATCGGTCATTAAATAAATTTAGTATGTTATAACTTAGCTTATTTATTACATCAATTATCACCTTAATTCCATTATATAAATACTTTGTATTCATATCACCAAGTGGACTTGAGATGAACTCAATTTTATAATGATCTTCCTTTTTCTTTAATTTGCTTTTTTCAAATGTTTTGTTATATGAAATCATTCACAATTTTTAATAACATTCTAAAATAACAATAACTAACTCAATTATATAAAATTACAACTCACTTAAAGAGAGTATTTTAATTTTAGGTTCACCTAGACCTAAGGATCATCTTATGATATAAGCTAATAATATGATTTATATTAACCTAATTGATTGGTTATGCACATGTAGTATGATTCATGTGTTATAATATTTACTCTCTTTTATCAGACCGTATGTCTTACCTCACAATACTATACAAATGATATTTTAAGCATATGTAATACCTAACTTGAGTTCACTTGTTTACACATTTAATCCATTTTTCAAAAATCACATTTGGCATATTAAGATAAATTGGGTGAAAACATCATTTCTTTAGGTTACACTAGTACTACAAGTCTTTTTACCCTTTAATATACTTCACATCAATATTAATGTTTTAAGATTTGGGCCCTCGTTTATCAGTTAGATTAATAGATTAAAACTTTTCTCATCGTCATTCCTATAAAGTGATGAACGCAATTACCTATATGAGAACGTATCTCGTATCTATTTGACAAACTTTTTATATCCAAAATTGATTGTTCAATATTATAGTTAACCCTCATTTTAGAACAAAACACTCAACTTGAAATCAAGCATTTTTATACTTCTTGAACTTAATTTTGGCAAACATTTATTCTAAAAAATAACATATAATGCTAAATTAAACATATGTTGCAACAAATACTTAATGACAAATAAAACATCGTTATTGATAACAAAAAATGTAGATGATGTAGATATTTATATGGATAGGATTGACAATAGGTTAATTTGAGCTAAACCTAAAGCAACCTGAGTCATATCCTAAACCCCTTAAAAGTAGCACAAACCCAGTCCATAGCTTGGTTAGGCTTTTGACAGTTTGAATCCTCTCGAAGTCTGAACTACTTAACTCTCATTTTGATCTAACCCAACCTATCAAAGCTCCAACTAATGTATATTGATCCCTATCTAACTCTCCATTGCTAAAGATCCAAAGTTTCCACCACCAGAAGTAAATTTGTCAACTAATTAACTCTAAGTAGTAGTAAGCAATCAATGGATAATATAATCCTTAGAAATTTCATGATTACATGATAAGATGTGCAAAAAAATTTTTGAATTTCAATGCTAATTCATCAATCAATCAAATGAGTTTCAATTGAAATTTAATAAACATAAAGAGATTATAAACCAGGAGACATACTAAACAGTTTGAGGTTAAGAGGAAAAGATGGCAAAGGAGAGAGACACCAGCTTCAAAATTTTGAGAACAAGATTAGATTCATTGCTTTATTGAGAAAAAAAATGAGATTAGCTAGATTTACCAGATCTACTTCAAGACAATTGGAGGTGGAGGATGACTTTGCTAGTCACTATGGTTGTTATATAGTTCACTAGTCACTGGCATTATCAATATAAACTGGCCATAATATGGAGGACATCTTGCTGTCTTTTCTTCTTTTTCATGTGAAAAAAATGATGTCATTTTGTTACATTAACAAAAAACGTCTTAGTAAGAATTATGTTGAGATATGAGGTCTAAGAAGATATAAAAGTACGAACATTCCTCCTAGCTAGAGAGAGATTATTTAAGATAAACTCACAGAAAAAAATTTTTTTTTAAAACAGTTAAAAGAAAACAATAGATAAATATATAAGCAAATAACTACATAAATACAAATACAAGATACAGATAAATTAAGATAAAAGTAAATAAATAAAAACAAGAAAAATAAATAAATAAAATAGCTAAAGGAACAAGTGCTACAAATAAAAATATTTAGGCTAATTAAAAGACACAAGAATTGAAGGAAAATGTTCAAAAGACCTATGAAAAGAATGACCTCTTTATATAGGTCCTTTATCCGTATCCTAGTTTGTCAAAGTTTTCTAAAGAGAGTTAGGGCCCTCAGTAAGCTCTAGTAAGGCCATACTATTCCTAATCGCCTCCTCTTAATTCTTTTTTAGTCTTCCTTTTCTTCTCTAACAGTCCCTAAGTATAATCTTCTCGCATCTTCTTAATGAGATGTTAGGATGTCTTCTCTTAATATGTCTAAACTACCTAAGTCTCATCTCTCTTATTTTACAATTAATGTTAGCCACCTAATTTGTATCTTACCATTTGATTCCAAACTTTATCTATTTTTGTAAAGTCACATCCAACATAATATCCACTTCGCTGCAACGATTAACTTATGACTATAGGCATGCTTAATGGGCTAACTCTCTACTCTATAAATTATAGTCAGACTAATTAATAAATAGTATAATTTACCTTTTAGATTTAGTAGTATCTTCTGGTCAAATAATACTCCTAAGGTGCTTCTCTATTTTGGCCACCATAATTTGTTATGGTGCACTAAGTTGTCATCTATCTCGTTATTGCTTTGGATGATAGATCCAAAGTATTTAAAATAATCTTTCTATGGTATAACTTCAGTACCAATCTTGACCTCTACATTGGATGCTATGCTATAACTTAAAAAGTTACACTTTAAGTATTCATTGTTTGTCCTTCTCACTTTAAAGCCCTTTGAGTCTAACATATTCCTCCAAAGTTCTAGCTTGTTATTAACGCCCTTTTTTGTTTTAGCAACTGAAATAATGTCATTAGAAAATAAGATACACTAACGAATATCCCTTTGGATATTCTTAGTAAGCTCATCTATAACTACTGTAAATAAAAAGGTACTCGATGAGAATCCTTGCTACAGCCTGATATTGATAGAAACATATTTTGTATCTCCTGTTATCAACCTTACTCTAGTCTTAACACCTCCATACATATTCCTAATAACCATTATATAGGCAACATGAACTCCCTTAACTTTTAAACACCTCCACGTGACTTCTTTAGGTACATTATCATAAGTTTTCTTTAAATCAATGAAAAATATGTGGAAGTCCCTCTTTTTATCGCTATAATATTGTATTAATCATCTAAGGAGATGTATTTTTTATATTGTGAACATCCTTGACATGAAATCAAATTAGTTCTCTGAAATGGATATTCCTTTTCTCACTCTCTTCTTAATCACCCTCTCCCTTAACTTTATGGTATGACTGATTAATTTGATGTTTCTATAGTTGTTACAACTTTTCATATCCCCTTTACTCTTGTAGAGTGGGATTAATATGTCAAGTCTCCACTCATCTGACAATTTGGTAGACTTAAGGATCACATTAAGAAAATGGCATCAATTTATTTATAAAAGAAGGTCATATTTAGGGTCGAGTCAAGTCGTAGAGCCTGAACATGAGTCTGACTTGAAATCTAACTTTTTTAAAAAGAGCTCATGACTAGCTTAATACTCTATTAACTTAAGTTGATCTCGTTAACTTTGACTTATGTTCTTTTTTCATGCCTACACATAGAGAAAATAAATACAACATAAATTTAAATACTAAGCAATTCTAATAACATAACATGTATATAAAACTTATCTCTAAGATTCAACCTAGTTATATGATTTATAATCAATTGTCTCGTAGAAATATACTCTATATTCATTCCTATTTCTTTATTATGTTATTGATATAATTATAATTGGTATCTTTGTGTTTGGTTTATATTGATACTTAAGGTCTCTAGTATATATGAATGTTCTCTTTATTGCTTCTTAATGCATGTATTTGAGATTCAATCAATATTTACTGGTTATCCTAACAATAAACATAAATCTAGTTTCATTTTCAATATAGTGTATATAAGACTACCAATTGCATTAAAATAAGAAACCACCTTTATCTATTCCTCTTCTTATAACTTTTGAGGATATTGCCTGTTAAATAGGCATTCACCTTTAGCAATAGGCAAAAGCAATTTATAATCTTAGATATTTGTATTGTTCAACTATCTACTTAATATGTATGTAGCTTATAGAAGTGACAATGATCTTCTTGAATGATTCTTAGTGACCCCTAAAGATGCATGTAGGCTCACCCATATGTTTCATTTTAAACATAGTTGATAGCTATTTATTTATTTACTAGGAAATTCATTGTTTTTACTAGATATCAAAATATTATCCATGCATAACAACAAAGTTACATATATAATGTTGGATCTTTTGACTATAGATTGACTTTAACAATATTAACTTTTTACTCTTGGTCTTTATAAACCAAACCTATTGGTTGTTTCATATAAATTGCTTCATCTAGTTCTCCATTTAAGAATACATTCTTTACATCCATGTGACTAAATCAAGTTCCATTATCCACCAAAGCTAAAATTAGTTAAATTGATGTAAACCTCACAATAAGTGAGAATTTCTTCTCATAGTCAATTCCTACCTATTACGAGTGTCTTTCTATCACTAGATGTACTTTGCATACTAAAAAAACTACCATAAACCTTTCACTTAACTTTGAGCACTTGTTCTTTAGGATTTTATGTCTTTTAAGAAGATTTAACCAAGTCTTAAGCTTAGATTGAGCTTGTCAAATTTGATTATTCTTCTATTGCATTGACTCATTTGTCTTAACAAGAATATATAGAGTCTATTTCATTTTTTTTGGTTCATTATTTCCTTAGGAACCTATTATATAGGTTCCCCCTTAGAAATAAAATCATTTTTTTGGAATTAATCTACTCATATTGTATATGTAATTGAAGATATTGAGGAATATATCTCTCTAAATTTATATTGCTCTCACTTAGATTTGATAATTGTAGGAAACTCCTATCAAATAGAAATTTCCATTCATCATAAACTAATCCATCTTCTATTAAATTTTTGCCACTTAAGTGCATTTCATCTAGTTGATCTTGACTTACTAAATTACCCTGATCTAATATCTAGCGTAGAAATAAGTGTATCCTATATTTGTTTTTTTTTTAATATCATTATATAAGAACTTCATATCTCATAACTCAAATTTTATTCCTCTTTCATTACTTTGCTCATTTTAAAAACACATACCTTTTAGAATGTTTGAAATATTTTTTAAAGATACTATTCTTTCTTCTAGGACATAATTACTACTATTTATATGAGAGATCATGAATGTAGGTAGCACATCCCTAAAGGTTTCAGTTATGCTAAATCAAGTCTCTTAACTGTCCATAACACATGTGGCATTTTAGTAACTGATTTGATGGGCACCCGATTAAGTATATTTATGGTTGTCAATAACACATCACCCTAATATTTGATAGGAAATTTTGTGTGCTCTATCATAAAATTAAATTTTTTTAGAAGAGTTTAATTTCTCCATTATGTGACATCATTTTATTGATGGGTTTATGAACAATCAAACATCTTTTTATTATTTTTTCATTAAACTAATCAAATAAGTATTATTATCAGCAATCAACTTTTAGATTCTTTATCTTCTTATATAATTGGTTCTTAACAAAAGTCATATACATTTAGAAATAATATAATGCTTCAAATTTATGAGAAATCAAATAGATATAATTGTATTGAGTATTGTTATTAATAAAAGTGACAAAATAAGTACCTTCGTTTCTTGCTCTCACATTCATTTAGCTACATATATTTTTATGAATTAATTGTAATAGATTAATAGTCCCATGCTAAATGGTTTTCATATCGTTTTTCTAATTAGACAATTTTTACTAGTATACAATTCTACTTGTCTTTTATTGATTATTTTATTTATTCGATCTTGTCTAATATGACCAAGTCTAGCGGGCCACAAATTAACATAGATATTACAAGTACTAAATGATATAATTAAATAAAAATTACTTATTTTAATAAACAACACCTAGTGCCATAAAACCATCCAATAGAAGATTATGAAAATAATAGTTGGTTTCAACAAAATATTATGGAAAGCAATATTAAATATAAGGATAATTATAGTTATGACAAAAATAAGATTTTATTGATCTTAGGAGCTAAAATATATCGTGTAAGATAAGATTCCAACCACCATACATGACTAACTTGTAAGTGCCTTTTCTTTGGACCTTATAGCATTTCTCTCTCTTTATATTTTCCTTCTCAAGGAGACCTTTTCCTTACCTGTTTGAATTTGACATAATCTTCTTGGGATCCTTAGAATTGTGAATGTCCTTCCTTCCACTTTTTCACTAAGATCCATCATAGTGCTCACTTTTCTTATTTTCAACCCTTTATAAGCATAACTTAGCTATACATACCTAAAATATTCTTGGTTATAGACTCATCAAGATAAGATATTGATAAAACGATAACTAGCACATGTTATATTTTATTCTTATGAAAAAATTAATTGATCTCATAAATTAAAATATGGAGATACTTAAATAAACACGTGGGTACTTATTAAAGAATAACTTCATTGAATTGACCTTATTATAAGGACCCCAAATAGAATATTACTTATGTTTCCTTGGATGTTCTTATTATAATTGTTGTATAACTAATCCTTAGACTTAGATTATCAATGTATGTAAGAATTAATATATTTTGATACTATTTATGGTCTATTTTATTTAGGGTAGCTCAGTTGATAGTACCTAGATATCGTATAAACTATATGGAGATAGTTGAGTATTTTAATACAGGACTCGTCTCTTTAAAGTAATTAGAGAGAATATTTTAATGTTTTTATTAATAGTGATTTAAGAAATTTTCTAGCCAAAGTAAATTGAGATTTGAAAATGTGCTTTCAAATATCAATTATTAATTAGCAAGGATGAAATGATTAATATAGTAGACATTAAATCCATACTTTATTTCTAATTAGAATATTAGATTTTGAAAATTAAATTAGACATCATAACCACATATAGATAAGTCAAGTCAAATCACCTTAACATTCCTAATATTTAAGTGGTCATGACATATTGCTAGACTTCAATCTTGATTTATGATTATAAATTGTTTAATTATATAATTAAATATAAATTAAAATAATTTTTAATTTATCTAATTCTAATTATGAATTAGATTATAATTTATAATCATTGTCAACATATCAGAGACTTGATAGGTCACACTTAAAAAGAGTAGTTAAAAAGTTAAATTTAAATTTAAATTAAGTTAATATGTTTGATTTTATTAAAATTAAATTGTGATTATAATTAAAATTTTTAATTTTGATAAGAAAGAAAGCTAACGTATTTTTTATAAATAGAAAAAAGGTATAGGGAGATAACACATATGCCTTTTCCTCTCAAGTATTGAGTTAATTTTCTTTCCTTTGTAGATATGGAGGTTATACATGTAGACAACTTATGGATAGACTCTAGGTCAAAGGGATACACAATGTGTTCATTAAAAGCAACAATATATGGAAGCTGGGGATTAACAAAATGTGTCTTGGAATTTCAAACAAATCCTAAGAATAAGATAGTAGATGCAAGATCTAATTTTCCATAAGATTGGGAATGGGGAGTAAACACTATGGCAAAAAGAGTTTTAGACAACAACATGTTAGCAAGAGTAAACACTATGGCAAAAAGAGTTTTAGACAACAACATGTTAGCAACAGTTTTAAAATATGTTGCTAAAAATTAATATAATGCAACAGTTTTTAAAGTGTTGCCTTTATTAACATTAAAAGGCAACGATAATAATAATTTGTTGCTACATATAAGAAAATGCAACAAAATTAAAAAATGGTTACAATAGAGTCTTATATATGCAACATCTAAAATTATTGTTATAATTCCAATAATCTATTTACTAAAGAGAATTTTTCAATGTTACATATTTATTTATTTATATAGCTCTATTTCAACGATACTTGTAATTGAATAAATCAATATTTATTAAATCAAACAAAAGGAATCAAATTCAAATCTTGAACTCATTCAAATCCATTTTAATTTTAAATTGAAAAATAAAATTTTATTGTAATATATGATTTATACTGAAATTGTAATTAAAATAAAGGGGCGATGAAAATAAAAAAGTTAGAGTAATCTTCATTTGAGGCTTTGCATTCAACCAGAGAAACAAAAATCATAATATGCTTTTGGGGCTTTGTCGAGCCTCACTAATTGCAACACCTGATGCCTCAACCTTGCATCTCTTCTCTTGAGTCCAGACTCCAAATACCAGATATGCACACAAAGCGATAGCTATTTCATCTTCTCCCCAGCGATCCCAGTTTAGGAGAGTCTTAAAGTTGATGTCTTTATCTTTCTATCTGCATCTCTTTCACATGCACACACAATGAGAGTGGCTAACTGACATATAACATTGCTCACATCTAAAAATGTGGGAACCAAAGCTGAAGATGTAAGAGAGGAGCTTCCTTATAGGTAGGATACAGAATATTCCTCATTTTTCACACATGGGTAAGTCGTTGCTTGCTTCTGGAAAAGCTAAGAGGTCTTGTAAATATGAGGTCAAAACTTGTGATTCTTACCTTTTGTATATTGATTAAGCCATGTTACCTTTCAAAGTTACTTGCTTTACTTAAATCTAAGGGACCAACTTGCCAAAGACTTTTTTTTTCTTGTTTCCTTAGTTGTTTTAGATCTGAACCTCACTGTTTTGTTCTCTCTAATAAATTTCCACTTAAACCCAGCCAGTCTATTTTGATTTTTGGTTTGTATTGATTCAAAGTAAGTATAATAACAACAATAACATGGGATGGGATTAGAGGATATGCGGCAAAGAAGGAATGGAGAGACGGGCTTTTCATTGGGAAGAAAGAATAATTAGGGGAGAATGGATTCAAAGCTTTTAGATGGTGTTGATGAGATGTTACATCATCATCACCAAGATAGGAGTAAAAGCACCAGAAAATATGTTCTTACCTGTGCCATTTTTGCATCTCTCAACTTTGTACTTCTTGACTATGGTAAGTGGGGCTCCATTTTGCTTTATTATTGTTTTGTTGTTACTGTTACTTTTTATCTTCATCCATGAGATCTTTTTTAATCTCTATCTGATCTCGACATTTTGTTGTATTGTTGTAGTCGTTATATCATATGCTATGTTTCCCCATTTGCTAGAAAATTATGCAATTGCTCTCTCTTTATGTGTTTTGGATGTTGTATTTATTAGCAGAGAACAAACTTCAGGTTTTATGGAATTTATTTACTCAAGACATGATGTCTTTGTAAGACTTTGAATATGATCACATCATTAGCGATTTTTTAATTTAGTAATGATAGTTTAGTTTAGTTTCTATCCTTTTGATGCATAAGGAAACATAGAGTAAATGTTGAGCCAATGAAAAGCCATTTTAGTCGAGATTCAAGATAGCAGTGGATAATTTTTTGCAAGAAGAGACCAAGGGGTATTCTTTTATCCATCATCATACTTCAAAATCCAATCTGAAAGGGCCTTTAAACATTAAAACAATCCATATTATGTCTTATTGGTACTTGTTTTCTTTATGATCATGAGAGGCTTTGATTGAGAAGATTGGAATTTTTGACTCAAATGCAAGGAATAAAATTCATAATGCAGACCTTGCTTTGAACTATTTAATTGATCACAACTATAAAATTAGGTGAATGTTTACATTGTATGAGTTTTTAGAAGTTTTGAGCAAGGTATGATTATTTAATTTTGCCTAATTTACAATCTATGATTGGTGGATAATAAGATCAAAAAGGGTTGCCACATTAGAGTTCAATCATATTTGGAAATCAACGAGTCTTCTTGTTAAGGAGCTTAATGGTCGTAACCGACTTTTAGTCAAGGTGAGTATTATAGATGTAACATCCCATCCCCGATGGGAAGGGTAAATTGGTAAATTAGGACAGGCCAGTAGGTCACATTGCATATTTTGATATGAGCATACATTTGGCCTCTAACTATAGAGGAATGAGTTTTCCTGCACATGCACACATAGGTACATGCATTCATGACATTCTCGGAATTTAATTGTGATTATGATGTGTTCTGTGAATTCTGAGGCAATTGTGTTTGAAAATCTAAATTGGAATGCTCTAGGAATGATTTCAGTTGGTAGTGACCTTTAGTAAATTTTTCTGAAGATTTTGGGAGAAAATGTCCGGACCGGAAATTTTTCGAGTGACGGACTAATTGACTGTATAGTACTGAAATAACTGTCTAATGGCAATAGGAGAATTTGAATTATGATTTTAGAAATTTTGATGTGGGATCATTGAAATTAGGAGACGAATTGGACTGGAAATGAAATTGAAAAGAGAAAGAGCTTAATTATGTTGAGGAAATGACATGTGGCAAGGT
>JANIJH010000006.1:65247778-65261714 GCA_024520975.1 Erythroxylum areolatum | reverse complement strand
AATTAGGGATGACAAATATGACCCAATCCGTTCGACTCAGTCTAATTTTAGCCTGGATTGACTGGTCCATGGACTGAGATTGCTTGGCACAAACGGGCCACAAGTCGGATTGTTCTGTCCTGTGACCTGACAAAAAGATACAACGATGTTTTTTTAATTTTAAAAAATAAAGTCGGACCGAGCCGGTAATCCATTGTCATCCCTACTCCAAATCTTATTATCAAAGACTCTCAAGAGACGTTATGTACTTATAAGTTAATAGTACATAACTCTCAAGAGACGCTATGTACTTATAAGTTAAAAATATATATTTAATCAATCTTGGTTTAAGTTAATAGTCTCGGAGTCGATCAAACTTTGGGTTGAGTCCAAGTTCAACTATAAATTTCTGGCCACGTCGCCCATGTCATTATTCCCCTACTTTTAGCGATACAAGGGTTGCAAGAGATGTTATCACCCACAAATATGTCAGTTTTAAGTTTAGAATTCTCCTCCAATCCTTTTCTAACGAGGCTATTACAAAATAATGATTGGAATTGTTGTTTTTACAATCTTTGCTCTCAGGATCTTTTAGATTCGGATAAATAAAAAGTCGAAAGGGGAAAAAGATGATGACACATTTAATATTAATTTAAGTTTAATTAATATATGTGAAATTTATTATATAATGTGGCAACATATGTATAAGATTCAGTAGTCAATAAAAAATAATAAGTTTATGTTATGTTAATATTGACGTAGTATATAACAGGTATAAAAATATAATTTTAATAATATTTTTTTCTTTTATAATTTAAATTAAAAGGTTTATTAAATAATAAAATTTGTTTTGATTATTGTGAAGTATTAAGATCTTACCTTTATTTTAGTGAAAAAGATAAAGTTTTAAAAATGCACTTTTTACTTTAAATATTTCAAAGAATTTGAATAATCAATAGACTTAATTTATTGTTTAATTTAAAATTATAAATTCATCAAATAATATATTTAAATTACGTAATTTATAGAATAATACATGTATTTGAAATTTTATCTTTTATACACTTAAATAGTAACGATTATGAATTTTAGAAGATAAAGAAATGCACAAATCTAAATAAATTCTTAGAAAGGCATGAGATAGCAAATTTTTGCTTGGACTTTGGCATATATTTAATAACAAGGAACAAAATGAAGGCCTTAGTTACTTCAATAATAAGAAGTTTCTTGACTATTATCATTGGGAAATTAGAGTGAGATAGGATCTCACACAGTGAAATTAATACAAATCTTTTTCATTTTTTCTAAAAATCAATATTAATAAAATTTATAACATAATTAATGCATAAAGTATAATAACACATAAATCATAATTTTTGTCTTGTTGTGAAACTTGATCATTCTCCTGCTATTTCCTTTGAATTGTTTATGAAATTGACTCATATGTATCTCTATAGTCATTTATGCATTTGACCTTAGTATTCCTATAATATATTAAGAGAACTCTACACTACTAAGTAGTGTAGAGAGGGCTCGACAAGAAGTGATAGCTTTTTTAGAATCCAAGTCTATTTATAATAGGTTTGATCTTGTTAGTAGTTTAATTAAAATAAAATTATAGCTCAATTAAAATTAAAATTAATTCTTCTTAAATACTAATTTGATTGAAATAAGTTCCAGTATCTTATATTGATTCTTATTTATTAAAATTTTCATATTTAAATTTAAAATTTCTTAAACTTTATAATAAATTTCAACTTGATTAAAATATCTTTTTCTCTCATCATTCTTTGACGTGACCCAATAGGTTTATAAATATGTTGACAATGTATATAAATTATAACCTAAAATCATATTTAGGATTAGATAAATTAAACTTTTTAAATTTATCTTTAATTTTCTAATTAAATAATTTATATTTATAGATCAAAATTGATGTATAACAATGCATTATGAAAAATAAATATCAAGAATATTAAATCATCTTTAACTAAATTTTTGTGTATAATTTTCCACATAATTTAATCTTTTTATCATATAATATTATGATTAAACATAAACTATGGAATTTGTTGAACCAATGGAGATTTCAATCGATGTTTTGGTGAAAATAAAATGTAATTACTACAAATGAGTTTATTATTTTGATGAGAAGTAATATAAGAACAAAATGAATTTATAAACTCAAGAAGATAACTTATAAAGTTGATAAAAAAAAAGTTGAAGTTTACAACCGTTGAAATAAAGATTAAACCAAGGACACAAGAAAATTAAAGCTTATCAAAGTCATTCTTTAGTTTGTAAAATTTATTGTAATATCACTTTGTCAATTTAATGCTCTAAAAGGCTCACCATGTATAAACATTTCATTTTATTTCATTATATGAATCTTTATATTCATCAAGAAGCATTTGGTTTTATTATAAAAGCATCTTGATCTTTCAAATAAACTTTGTGGAGTAGTTTGGAAAGCATTTAAATCATAATTATATTAAACAATTGATTTTGAGCATTTGAAACTATTAAAATCATATTTTTGAGTAATTAGTTAAAGAACATAGGTTAAAGTTGTTAATTTGATTTATTGTGAGTTTTTTGTAACATTGATTGATATATTGGTTGACTAATATACCTATTGGTGGACTATTATTCCAACGACTAGGGAATATTGTATCTTTATTGTACACTAGTCAATCAATATAACTTCTTCATATAACCATTATAACAGTTAGTTCTTAGCTCCACTAGCTATGAAAGGTCCTAAAATACTATAAATAGGTATTTTCTTATTAGTTTTATTGAAAAGAAGGTCTTGGGTGTCATGCTCACATTTCGAAATATTTTCAATCGTTTAAGCATCATTGTTTGATATCTGGGAGAGTGAGCCATTTGGAGTTATCAAGTGATAAAGTGACAAATTTTAAGTTGTAATATTTAGTTTAGGGATTATATTATTGTATTTGCGGGTAATCCAAGTGAGATTGAGGTTACTCTTCACCTTGGAAAAAGAATATAAGAAGGATTCCCATTTACTGGGAAAGATTATACAAAGGTAATTCTTTGCCTTGAAAGAAGACTAATAGTAGAGTTTCAAGAAGAGTTTTATGAGTGAACGTAGGTGAGGGTTGTTTGTCAAACTACTATAAATCAATTTGCAGTCTCTCTTCCCTATCCTCTTTAATTCAGTGCTCAATTATTTGATTAATTTATATTAAGCAATTTTCTCATCCTTATTTATATTGATTGTTATTAATCGAATGCATTGATTAGAAAATTATTGATTTTATAAACGCCCAATTCACCCTTCCCTCCTTTTGGGTGCCATTAGAGAGTAACAAAATTAATTTCTACTCTACGTGAGTCCAACCATATTAGATTTTTACTGTTATTAATTGATTCTATTAATGATAATTGAAAATATTTTCAAAGTATTATTTCACCTTATCTAAGGATTTTTTTGAATCAATACTAATCGAAAACTAATAGAACATTCTCACTAATCGATTGAAATCTCCATTAGTTCAAAAAATTCAATGGTTTATGTTTAATTAGAATATTATATGATAAAAAGATGAAATTATATGGAAAATTATACACAAAAGTTTAGCTAAAATTTCTTTAATATTCATGATATTTAGTTTTCATGATGTATTGTTAGACATCAATTTTGATCTATAAATATAAATTATTTAATTAAAAAATTAAAGATAAATTAGTGATAATGTTAAACATACCTAATTTATAACAAATTTCTTTTGCCAACTCCTATTGTAAAGTTGTTGATGAATAAGTGCACTAAGAATTGTATTGTCTTAACCTGATAAACACTTCCATATACTTAATTCTATCTTCAAGCAATTTGAATGTACAATTCCATCTTATTTTCCCATTCAGACATAACTTCATAATGTAAAGAATGCATAATTGTCTTACTATTTCCTCAATTTTCTCAGCTGGTTAGGTATATTATATTAAATTGGTTCTATCACCTTCTTTAATAATGTCCATCTTATCTTTCACAATTAAATTCATTATATATGCATAACAATGTCTATTAAATATTCCTCTATCTATAAATAAGATTATAACGTGCAACTTACTCTTAATTTTGCCAACTACGATATCATTTGTGCTAAATTTTCAAAATTTATTGTTGAAAGTTTTGTATCGACGTTCCAAGTTAATCAAACTATCAACTAATACACTTGTTAATTTATCACTTAAAAGGGGCACATAAATAAATATGCATTTAAAAACAAATTGAAAGGTCAAACAAAACAAAACAAAACAAAATCAATATAAGATTTTTCTAAATATATTTATTTTTATTGTTTATCTTATTTATGATTGTATAAAGTTCAAATGTTATTAATATAATAAGCTGTGGCAATGATATAATTTTTTTAATCTTTAGATGTTCATATATATAATATGATCGTGTCTTTCCATTATTAATGTTGTATTTTTTGTGCATCATAAATTTTGAAAATATCCTTTTGAATGATATTTTGAGTTAAGATTTTAAAGGTAGCTAAAGTGTTTCATATTTTGAATGTGAATATTTTTTTAATAGCTACGCTTAGCCTTTGGTTTTTGATTTTCGTGTTAGCTATTTTGAATACTTTTTTAGCTAAAGGTTTGTATGTAACAAACAAACTCAGACAAGTATTAGGATTATGCCACCATTTTATTAGAAATGGCAAATTGGCCCGAGCCGGGCTCTGATTGACCTAGCTTCAAGTTGGGCTTTAAGTTTTTTTTCAAAATTTAGGTCTCACATGAGCTCAAGGCCTTATTGATTGAAATGACTTCATTTTATGCTGAGGAAATTGAACTTCTATTTTATAAGATGTAAAGTGTAAAACGACTTCATTTTACTCTAGGAGATTCTATTTTACACCTAAGTAAAATGAAATCGTTTTATTATAGGTTAAAACCATCTCAGTCCTCACTCTCTCCCATATAATCTAATAGTCCCTCGTTTGCACTCCCTCCCTTTGGCCTTCATATGCAACATGTCCCTCCTTCTGTACTGCATCATTTTCAAGCAGTTGACTCTCTTCGACAATCTCAAACTCTATCTATCCTAGCATCTCTCCTCAGTAGTTGGTGGCTCCGTTCTCTTCCCGATAATAGTTAAGGTTTCTATTTTTTAAGGAATTTAAGTATATTTGTATTATGTTTTCTAGTTTTGTTTCCGTTTGATGGTTGTTGCACTTCATGTGGTTGTTAATTTGATATAAAAGCCACATTTTGATTCTATTGTTGGGAAGGAAATGAATGTATTATGTTTCTTGCATTTGTTATTTGATAACCACACGAATTGCAAACAACCATCAAGACACTCTATAATGATTGAGTTTGCTTGTCGTTATAGTGGTACCATTCTCTACTTAAAACCATTTTGTAACAATTAAGTGAGTCTAAGCTAATTTTTAGGCATAAAATCACTACAACACTTTCCCTATTATGTCTTTTATCTTTTCTCTTTCGTTATCAAACTAAAGATGACCTTTGTTCATCATGATACCTTTTCTAATTAAAGTGGAGTTTTATTATATTTAGTTTTTTGGGTGTTAATTAGGTTAGTAATCATTTAGAGGCTAAAATGAATGTATGTTGGCCTTTTCTCATTATCAAACTTAGTTTGACAAGGTTGACATAATTAGATCAAACTATCATAGATTGTAACCAATTTAACTATTAGCAAGCAAAGAACTTTTTTTAACACATAGCAAAAGATAAAGTTCTCTGATCTCTAATATAGAAAGAAATCTCTAATCTCATACACTTGTCAAGGATTTATATATAAACATTATTGGTGTGTAGGTGGTGATGCTGAGATTTGAACAATTGTTAAAAACAGGTTGTTAGCTTTAATGTGTCAATTTTAGATAGTCATTAATTAATACATATAATTCAAGTAATTTGGTAGTTTCCTTAATAACATCTTAATATAGTCTACGTAGATGCTATCATCATCACCATCATCATTGAAGTATATAAATACATATATAACTTATATAGTCGTATATGTCAATTGTTTCAAATAGATGAGCATATTCCTTCAGTAGAGAGTTCTAACCGGTACTGAAGAGTACACATACGGATGCTTCTAATTTAGTATGAAGTGAAGATAGAAGTTCATGTCCATTGAAAAGTGATGTTTGGAATCACTTCAACAAAACTAGATCCATGGACGGAGTAGAGAAGGTTGAATATAAATATTGTCACAAGATGTTGACAAGAGTTCAAAATATCGGACCTCTCATTTAGAGAGACATTTGGATTCGGGTAACCAAAAGAACATTGTATTAGGAGGAAAAACATTTTTCACCCCTAACCTAACGAGAATGAGGAATGAAATGACTATCATAGCTTATAAGAGCAACATATTAAGGTTTTTGATATTTAGTATGGTTATTTGTGATGAACATCCATTATCTATAGTTGATAACAAAAGATTTAGGATATTGCTCACCTCACTACAATAGACCTTTAAGATTCCAACTTGGAGTACCTTTAAGGAAGACATTATGAAGATATATGAGGATCAAAAGAAAGATACGTTGATGAGTATTGAAGGACAAGTTATCATCACAACAAACATGTGGACAATGGATAACCAAAAGAAAGGTTATACGATGGTGATTACATATTATATTGATAATGACTGGACTATAAATAGTAAACTACTAAGGTAAACTAGCAAAGAAAGAAGCGAAGTTGTTAATCTCAGAAACTGAAAGTAAAGCTTACGAGAAACTTTATCAACGACTAAATACTAAAGATGGAGACAAGGACATTTTTAAGTTGGCTAGAGCTTGGGAACAAAAACCACAACAATTTGAGCAAGTTCATTGTATAAAAGACGAACCAAGGAGGGTGTTTATAGCTACAAATGACATCAAAAGAAGATTACAGAGGTACTTCTATAGCCTTTTTAATGAAGGCGTAGAGGATAACATTTTTTTAGATGACCTTAACCTATTTGAGAGGTTTCGTAATTTTACTTGCTGCCAACCATTTATGAGAGATGAACTTAATAATGTATTGAAGGAGATGAAGGGTGATAGGGCAATACGACATGATAAGATACCCATAGAGGTGTGGAAGAGCCTAGGCGAGGAGGGTATTACTTGGCTAACTAAGCTTTTTAATGTGATATTTAAGTCTTCCAAAATGTCATACAAGTAGAAATTTAGTATGATAATTCTTTTATATAACAACAAAGGAGACATACAAAGCTGTATTAACTATAGAGGCATTAAATTACTTAGTCATACCATAAAATTATGAAAAAAGGTGATCGAGAAGTGAGTGAGAAAGGATGCTTTTATCTTGGAAAACTAATTTGGCTTTATGCCAGGAAGGTCCACAACAGAAGCTTTGCATCTCCTTAGAAGGTTAATGGAGTACTACAAGGAAAGACAACATAACCTTCACATAGTCTTTATTGATTTAGAGAAGGCGTATAATAAGGTACCAAGGGAAATAATGTGAAGGTGTTTAGAAGTCAAGGGGTCCCTATGACTTACATACAACTTATTAGGGACATGTATGAAGGTGTAAAAACTAGAGTAAAGGCGATAGGAGAAGATACAGAGCATTTTTCTATAGATATTGGGCTACATCCAAAGTTCCTCTTTGGGTCCTTTTTTGTTTGCAGTAGTAATTGATAAGCTTACTAAGAACATCCAAGGGGACATGCCTTGTTGCATGTTATTTGCTGACGACATTGTTTTAATGGATGAGACAAAAGAGGGAGTCAATGCCAAGCTTGAACTTTGAAGGGATACGTTAGAGTTTAAGGGTTTTAGATTGAGTAAGACTAAGACTGAGTATATGAAATGTAACTTTTTGTGGCATAAGGTGATTAACGTAGTATATTAAAGTTCAACTCCCAAAAGATTTGAAAATTTTGAAGATACTGCAAGAAGACTATACATTCCAAGTACGAAGAAGTTGGTATTTGATTGTCTTGCCATATAGAACTTAACCTTCACAAGATGTTGGAGTTGACAATTCTATATATTGAAGTGTTCCCAGGTTAAGATAAAGAGATTCTCAATATACTTACCCGCATACAGAAGAGCAATGAAAGTTGGCTAAAGAACTTTGTGAGAAGTTAGAAATATTTATACTACTACTGAATTGTTATTAGAAACAAAATATCTAACTTCGCACAATTACTTTACCAATATGTGTGAGATTAAGAAAACTTTATCTGATTAGATGTTTAATTCCAATTATGTAATCCAAGTTATAGCAGAGCAAATGGCAGAAAAGCTCAATTCTTACTAGTATATGGTTGAACATAATATGGTAAGTCATATTTATGTTTGACCCAAGATACAAAATGGAGGGAGTTAATTTTTTATATGACGTATTTTATGGTGATTAGGCTCAAGAGCACGTTGATATCATTAAACAATTATGGTATAATTTATTTGATGATTGTCAACACAAATTGAACAAAATTTAGGATCACAGTAGTTTATGTTGTTCAGCGTTAGCTTTAGGTTTAGATTCGGGATCATCTTCTAAGAGTAGTTTGATACTTTCATTTACAAAATTCATGAAAGAAAAAAGAGTTAAGACTTCTTACAATGTGATGGAGTTAGAAAAATATTTGATGCAAGATTATGAAACCAAAGTTGAAGGTGTGGAGTTCGATGTATTGTGATTGTGGAAGAACTATAGAGATAATTTTTTGATCGTGCAAGTAATTACACTAGACCCGTTAGCAATTGCATTATCTACTGTTACTTTAGAGTTTGTTTCTAGTAGTGGTAGCCAGGCTATAAGTTCTTATCATGCTCGACTTGATCTTAATATTGTGGAAGCTCATATGTATGCTCGGATTTGGTTAAATGATAAAGATATTAAGGGTAAACTCGTTTCTTTATGATATATCAAATTTGTCTATTTTTATTATATTATATTATATGATCTTATTTTTAAAATTTTTATATTAATACATCCACATGTAATGATGCAGAGGTGACTAGTTATTCAACTGAAAAAAAAATCAATAATATATTCGATGATAAAGGTATATTTACTTGTTTACTAATAATTATCATGTGCTTAATATTCATTTAAAGCAATTATTATTGTGTTAGATAATATTTACATAATAATATTTCTATATATAGATGAAGTTGTGTAAACTATTGACAATCTTGATAATAACGATTATCTATCCCTTTCTTGTACTACATATTTGTTATCTTAATCTTTATTTATGGAATTACTTAGTTTACATGTAATTGCATTACTTTTTTGTAATTAAAGATATGATTATTTATTTGTTTTTTGCAAATACCAAACTTCAATATTTGCTCTCTAGTCTCCACTCTTCAAGACTCCATCATTAGTTAATCATTTGATTTTGACTTTTTGTAAATTATATCATTAAATTTTTTTGAATATATTAGCACGATGATACTTTTTTGTTTTGATAATATAATCTTTTTTTGCTCATTTCTTATATATGATATATGTTTTTGTTCATTTCCTTTAAAAATAAATTTAGTTTCAATTCATTGATTTTGTCATTTATGTCTATTTAATATATACATTAAAATACTTATCTTTCATTAAGCAAATTTGCTATTAAAAGAATGTTGCATTTCTCATATATAATAAAATATTTTTAGTTCAATTTCTTTAAAAATGAATTCAATTTCAAAATATTCATTTTATCATTTTATGTACGCTTAATATATAATTTATTAAAAAAACTCATTTTTGTAAAACAATTATGCTAATTAAATGAATGTTACATTTATCATATATAATATAATATTTTTCACTTCCTTCAAAAATAATTTTAATTTCAACTTATTTATTTCAAACTTTTATATATATATTTAAAAAAATTAAAATAAAATTTTAAAAATGGGCCAAGCCAAGCCCGAAGATGCTTTGGGTCGGGCCACATTTTATGTGTTTGCTCTTAGAAATCGAGTCTTGTCTCTATATTTCCAAGTATGAAGCCCAAAGCCATTAACGCCACCTTAAGCTAACCCCCCTATGTGACTGACGCCACCTATGCCGCGAACAAATTAGGAAGGAAACCAAGTTAAGCTACTTCACCCGAAAGAAGCAATCTTTTGATCTTTTCCTCAAACCCCAATGTCTCGCCTCCCATGAATTTAAATTTGTATATAAAAACAATACTAAGTCATTTTCACCAGAGAGTAGTTAAAATACGATTCGAGCATACCGTCATGGAAAAATATTAAGTGGAATTTTAACAAAGGATAAAAAGGTAAAGAAGCCTGACCCAATTCATGAAAGTACAAAGTTCAAGCCCATTCCTTAGACATATGTCCAAAGGTTTCGGCTCATGGATTCATGGACTAACAGGATTATGAATCGTTTATGCCCCGTTTGGTTAGCACGGATTGTTACAGAGAAAAGTAATTTTTTTCTTAAAATTTAAATTATTATGTCTAGTTTGTTTTTTTGAGTAGTTAAGAAAGTAAAAACTTTCTTAATTTAAGAAAAGTAGCGACACTTTCCTTAGATTTTAAATCCCAACACCTCCCTTAGTATTTAGATTATTTTCATCAGGAATTTAATTTAAAAAATATACTAGACAATTTAACAATTTTTTCTCTCTCAACTTTGCGACATTAAAATATATAAATTTCAAATAAATTTTGATTTAATAATTAAAATTTATAAAATAGATATTAGCTTATAAATAATAATTTTTAAATTATTTATGATTAAAAATAAAATATTTTATTAATACTTTATTAATAAATTTTATATAAATTATTATATTTAAATAAAAATATTTTTTGTAAGTTTTATTTAATTTATAATTTTTATTAGTAATAAAAATATTTATTATTATTTTTAAAAAATTAAAAATTCACAATAATTATAAAAGTTGAAATAAATAAAATAACTAATTAAAAAACTTTGGAAAAATAGTGGAAGGAGAGATAAGAGGAAGGGAGGGAAATTTTAAAATTTTTTGAAAATTTTGCAAAAAAATCTCCCTTATTTTTTAAAATTTCCGGTATCAGCCGGTAATTGGATTTTAAATATTTTTGCTTAGAAGTTTCAATCGACAATCTTCAGATTCATATTTTTTCCTTATTTAACGATTTCAATTTTTAGGGATCGCTTGGTTCACAGAAAGTAATAAGAATAGGAATGGAAATAAATATAAGAAGAAATGAGAATGGATATAATCATTTTAATTATGATGGTTGATTAAGATGAATGAATGATTACTATTACCTTTGATGGTAGTTGGTTTGTTAAAAAATTTGAGAAATAAAAATTTGTTAAAAATTTGTTTTACATCAAATTTTAAATATAATCTAATTAATTATATTTTATACACCCTATTTATAACGACAGAATGTTCAAAATCAAGTATATTGTGATATTTTTTTTCACAATTTCAAAAATTGTAGATTTTTTTACAAATTATATTTGTATTTGTTACTCTTAAATTAATATTATTTAATAAGTCTGTAATTTATTATGATTGTTTAAATTACTATGAGAAACTGTAAAGTTAATAATAATTATCACATACTCTTAAGTCTATTCACCCTCGATGAATGGTCCAATGAAAGATATGCATAAAGCCCTCGTACCAGGGGAATAAATCAATGATTCTCATTCTTCTGAATTAGCAGGGAATGGAGGATTGCTGAGAATTAGGTAATGAAAATGTTAGCCCTTTAATGATAGTTTGATACCAAATGCAAGTTTTCATTACATTCTCATACATTTTTCTCTATTACCCCCAAACATGCATACCCTTATTCTATTTGCAGAGTTATAATTAGAAACATAAGTCAAAATTAAGTTATATTATATAAAATACTGTTACATATCAAACACTATAATAAAAATCCACCCAACTTTTCTATTAAAATTTGTATAATTATCCAAACATGTAAATATTTTTACTTTCCATATATTTATTTTTCAAAAAATTATATTTCAAATTTATTTTACTTTTTCCGCCAACCACGAGACTTTAGTGTATTCATTTCAACTAATTGAGTACAAACAGAAGGCAACCAACCACCCAACAAAAGTCGGCCGATATCTTATAAACACTCCATAGTCCCAGACTCCGGTACTGTAGAGTGAATAAAAGGTCGAAAAAGGCAAGAGAATTTTGGCAAAACTGTGGTCCCTGCAACAACAAGAGGTTGAGTGCTTAAAGCAACACCCACGTTCTGTTTCCTTCTTCCATTCCATACCATACGCTTTGTTTTTTCATCTCATCAATCACCCTTCAACCGTGCTGCTTTCCTTTCTATCACTTTCACCGTTACCTTTTCTTCGCATATTTATGTCTGGATTTGTTTGGTAGTCTGTCCATTATGTCAATTAGAAAGTAAGACCTCGTACCAAACTTCAATTCTCTTCTTTTATTATCATGTTTTGAACAATTCTTTAACATTTTTAGATTTTTTAAATTACATTCTAAATTTTTAAAATTCTCAATTAAGTAAAAAATCTTTTATAACCTTAACGACTCAGTCCAAAGTATTAATTTTATCAGTCTTTTATTAATTCAGCTAATGAAATCTTTTTTTTTAAAATTTATGTAAATGTCTACGTAAAAAATTAATTATCAACTAATTATTCATATGAACAAAAAAACCTAAGTCAAAACTTCTTCGCACGTTGAGTTAGATGTTTTAGAACACGTGAATAATTAGTCAACAATTAATTTTTTACGAGGACGCTTATATTTTATATAAAAAGATCACGTTAGTTACGTTTTAAATCAAGTTATTTATATTATAAAATGTTAATCACTTAATTAAAATTTTACAAAAATTATGACAGTTTAAATCTAGTATCTCAACTGATAATTTTAATTATATTTATATTTTAAAGGTAAGTTATAGTATATTGTTTTATTTGTTTTACAAATCACTCTTAAAATTTTTATAATTCAATATTTTAAAAAATTCTCATGTTTATTTTTATAATTCTTGTAATTTTTGTGTAAATTTTCTATTAAAATTTTAAATACGTAATAATTTGAAAGATATCACATGTTAGTTTGTTTAATAAAAATTGAGAAAATTAAAAAGAAACGGAACATGAAAACTTGTTTTCAAATGTTAAATTATATATATTTTAAAGAACGAGTCACACTTTAATTATTGTGTAAGTGAAATCCCAAAGATCATAATGGTCATAATTAAACTTTTCATTTCTTTTTAAAAATGGTCTGCCGCTTTTCTTTGTTGCACATCATCCCTCGGCAGAAATGCGGTATGTGCCAGCAACCCTAGCTTTCCCCTATGTTACATTATTTTAGCCATTTATTTATGTAGGATTATACAAATAGGTGGCTAGGATGGAGTGATACAAAATAAAGCTAGAATTGCCATCACAGAAGATCAGATCCCACGGTGAATTGGGGAAGATGGGGTACTTTTTAAGTATCCCATCAATACGACGCAGAGAACGCTCCAGTGGCAAATAAAGTTTGTTCGGTTGGCGGAGAAGAGGACGAACTTAAATAAGCTCCTACCCTCACTACATTGTCGACAATCATTTTCGCTTTAATCTTACTTTTTCCAAGTCATGACAAATTAAATTAGTGCACGCACCAATCAATGCTCCCAACAAATGCGATGCGCCATAATTCCATCAATCATGTGGGATCAGGAAATCATATGACAGCTTGCGCTTTTTCATCGAGATAGACCTTAGCTTGCGATGGTGTATAATAGTAGAACTTTTTAGATGGATTTATAATAGTATAATTTTTGTCCGTAAAACTTTTCTATATATTTTTTATGTGAATTTTTAAAAAAAAAATCAGTTAATTGTTTGACTATTATTTAAAATTTTTAAAAGAGTTTTATACAATAGATTGTTTGACAATATAAAAGTAAAAAGTATTTTTAATTTTACCAATATTTTATTTTATAATAAAAATTATTTAAAG
>JANIJH010000006.1:65154418-65167059 GCA_024520975.1 Erythroxylum areolatum | reverse complement strand
CATGTTTGATATGCCTATAAAGCTATCCAAAATAGTCACTAGCTTAGTACAAAGGATTTCTAGCTATCTTGGAGTTCCGAATGCCTTGTAAGGATTACTAATCTTCTCGGTCTGTACCTGAGGAGGGAAAATTGTGGGTTGAGCTACACAACTCAGTGGCTAATATATTTATAGTCATTGGCAATGAGCCACACAATCAAACATATATAAATATCCATATAGGCATACATGTTTTGTCTTAATCCAACAATGAAATCTCAACATTCACAATTCTAATACACATCTCATAGAACATAATGGATGTAATTCACATCGAAGCATAACAGTCAAAATTTCATCATAACTTGACACATCAAAATGCAAATGTACAAACAATTGGCTCGAGGATTCCGTGAAACAAAATATAGAAACCGAAGTTTACTCCATGAACGAAACGAGTCCATTTTTTGGATCTCGTGTACCATAAGCGGGCAGCCAAAAAAGGCTTTATGTCGATGTGCACATGACTATGAAACGATTCCACTCTTGCCCAAAAAAAATCAATTTTCATACTTAATTCAATCATTCACAAATTCTTATTCTCATGCTTTTCTTCTTTCTATTCAAATCAAAATGTCATGATACAATTCCAAGGCATAGCATGATCATACTCACAATTCAATCTTCTCAAAATGTCATATATCTTTTAATGCATAACTTAACATAAAACACATCATAACGCATTTTTCACATCATAGAAATTCACAATTTAGAAATTTAAGCATAAACACACACACATAGGCAAATTGCCCATTTACACAATAACCATAAATATTTTACCCACCTTATAACTCTTGAAAATCCAAACTCAATTGTGCCCCTCCTCTTACTCTTGGGTAGGTTGTTCTTGTTTCTCTAACACAACAAAAAATTCTCATTCAATTCCAAATCAAATGAAAATCTCCCAAATTTTCATAATCACAACAAAATTCCTAAAACTTCAAAATCACAACAAATGAAATAAACACAAATCAAGCTCAAACCTAACCTACCCATAGTTCATCTAGGTTAGAAAACCCAATTCCTAGCTTAGAAACCCTAAGATCGAATGGGTTCCCTTAAACCATCTTCTTCCACATTCATTCCCAACACAAAAACCCTTTTCTCTTTCTAACTCCTTCTCTAACAAAGCAAGAAGAGAAATAAAGCTTACCTTGAACAAATCTTCTTCCTTCTTCTTCTTTCCTTCTTCTTTTCTTCTCTCCACAACTCTCTCCTTTTCTCTTCTTCTATTTCACATTTTGCCCTCTTTTCTAACTCCTACGATTTTCCTCCTCTTCTTTTAAACAGGACCACATTTTTGCTTGCTCTTCCCTTTTTACCCTTCATTTAATTGGTTCTCCCAATTTTGCCTCTTTTAGTCCATCAACTACTAACATCTTGATTCCTTATTCTGATTAGGTAAATGAAGAAATTTGACAACACTTCCTTCTAGAAAAATGTTCCTCATTGTCTTAATTTTCTAATGACATCAAAATCATTCCATTTGGTTCGGAAATCTGAAAGTTATATCTCAAATATTTCCAAACTATTCTTATACTGAAAAAATATTCTATGCTCAACTTCTATACAAAAATTGAAATTCTTTTAGACTAAATTAGAACCCAATTTCATCAGATAAGTTGTAGCTCTATTTCTCTAGTTTACTCTAAATCAAGAATCATCTCATTTGGATAACTAGAGAAAAAGTTATGGCTAAAACACCAAATCATACTCAATGAACATGTTTCAACTTATAACTTCCAATATTTCACATATAACCCATCTTGCCCTAACTATCTTTTCTACTTCATTTCAAATTCAAGAATTCTTCTTTTCTTTACACATAACTAATCACCAAAATTTCTCATTTAATAGTTTTAACTTTCAATAAAAGTTCAAGTCCAACACCAATACTATAAATATAGGCACTGGTCATTTAAGTTATTATACAAGTGAAAGGTGCAAAAATAAAGATGCAAGTGTTGTGAATGGTGATATAAATAAAATTAGAAATTTGTTGTTTTATATGCGCTAAAGTTCTACTTAGTATAATAAAAGTTTTCTTATCATCCAATTTAGTCCTCCATATATTTAACATTTACATCCTTATCTGCTTCATATATTTATGTTAGCTACTATCTGAAAGTCAAAATTTTATTCTTTATAAATCTAACTAAGCTTGGTTTTATTCTTTTACAGGGACTATTGCAGATGTTACAGTTCAAAAGGTTGTATAGCTTATAAACAAGTGGAGCATCAGACCATGTAATGTTCATTGTGACTATATTATAGAGCATAACCACTTAGCACCAACACATAAAAATTCACTCGTTAATTTTTTTACTTTTAAATTTACAAATTGAAATAAAATTAATGAGGTTTGCTTCAAACATGTAACCATTAGAGATGCAAATCATTATAACAAACTTGGACTTCAATTGGGATGTTCTTTCCGATAGGTTTCCAATGGTAATAAATATGTAAAACTCCTTTAATTTATCATCATCTTTGATTCATTCGTGATTATTGTACCTATTTGCTAATCTCATTTGTTAGATTACTAATGAATACAAAAATAAGGTAGATGAGTTAATAAATCAGAATGGATTAGAAGAAGAATAATTGAACAACTAATTAGAACTTCCCGAGGTAATATTGTGTTTCTATTTTCAAATATATTTATGCAGACGAAAAGAGGAGTGAAAACTTAGACAGATACACATGACCTTTTGAAGTTGACATAACTCAAACTCCGACTGATCATCACTCAAACTCTGACTGATCATTCCCCTCAACTTCAAGCTCCCCCTCTTTATCACAAACATATACATCTACACATGTAGTGTGAATTGCTCATGCATTAATTATTAAATTTCTTTAGTAAATAAATCCAATGTTAAGAAATAAATAGAGAAGAAACAACTCAGTAAGAAGTAAAGAAGCCAAAGAGAAAGAAAGAAAAAAAAGAGGAGAGAGAAGAGAGGAGAGAGGAGAGAGGAGAGACATAAAACTTTACTGTTTTTAATTTTTATTTTTTTGGTTCCCATTATCATGTAGGGTATAGATTTAATAAGAGATTTAGCAAAAATACTTTTTATAATAGAAGATTGACAAAAAAGCTAATTTAGAGTTTAAATTGAATATTTGTCATGTAGAAAAAATGAGAATTAAGAAACATTATTAAATAGTATTGTGAGCTTAAAAAAAAATTCTACACCTACCATTGAATTTTGGAAGATTCGGCAGTTGGACAAGTAAAAGAGGCATGGTTTTATCATATGAAAAAAGGGTTCAAATTCTTTGTACCCATAACTTTGTACCAACTACGATCTCATTCACATATTTTTTTAGGTTATACATATTTGTATGAATAGGATCGTATAGAACAAAGTTGGTACGGAATTATAAATACAAAAGATCTTATCTCTTAAAAAAGACTTGTTTGTTACGACAGCATTCGTCAAACATTGTCACTATCTCATAATATTCAATCTTTACGTTAATAAAATAGTTTTTTTAGTACTTATATTTTAAAAAAGAAAATGTTCAACCGAAGATTTAGAAAGAGCAACCGCATCCCACGCTAAAACCATTTAATTAGCATATAGACCAAAACCAAAGCAAGAAGCAACCTCCATGCAAAATATAGGCCCTCCCCAAAACTAATCCATCAAGGTCAAGCTAAACCAGAACATCCATTAGCCAACACCAAAATGTAGCAAATTTCTAATAACCTCCCCTAAAACCTCTCCCATCCACACCAATCTCTCCCTTCTCCTCCTTTTCTCTCTTCTTTTTCCCTCCCCTTTTCCTCTTACAGGAAATTCTCTTTCTCCTGTCATTTCGAGGAGATTCTGAGAGAGAAAGGAGAAGAAGTGCCCTTCCTCTCTCTCACCCGCCATTCATAATAACCCTCGTTGCCACTTCTCTTCATCCCAACAATGGCCTTCCCTTTATACATTCTTCTCCTTCTACTTTTCACCTTTCCTCTCTCCTTCTCCAAACTCACTCCCGATTACTACAAGGAATCATGCCCCGACTTTCAAAGGATCGTCAGGGAAATCGTCACCACCAAGCAAATGTCCAACCCCACCACCGCAGCAGCCACCTTACGTACCTTCTTTCACGACTGCATGGTCGATGGCTGTGATGCTTCCGTTCTCGTTTCCTCCAACTCCTTTAACCATGCAGAGCGTGACGCTGATATCAACCTCTCCCTTCCAGGTGACGCTTTCGACGTCGTCATCAGAGCCAAGACGGCCCTCGAGCTTTCCTGTCCTAAGACTGTGTCCTGTTCAGACATTCTCGCTCAAGCCACCCGTGACCTTATCACCATGGTCGGAGGACCCTTTTACCCTGTTCGTCTTGGTCGCAAAGACAGTCTTGTCTCCATGCCTTCTCGTGCAGAGGGACAGATTCCCCGAACCAACATGACTGTGGAAGCCATCATCAAACTGTACGCTACTAAAGGATTCACTGCACGAGAGATGGTTGCGTTGATGGGGGGTCACACCATTGGATTCTCTCACTGCAAGGAATTCGTTGACAGGCTCTACCATTACAACAAGAACACCCCGACAGACCCCGCACTCAATCCTAAATTCGCCGCAGCATTGAAAGCCATGTGTAATAACTATAAAACTGATCCAACAATGTCCGCTTTCAACGACGTGTACACCCCTGGCAAGTTCGATAACATGTATTTCCAGAACTTAGTGAAGGGATTGGGGCTTTTGGCTTCTGATGATGCACTAGTGAGGGATCCAGTAACAAAGCCATTTGTGGAACTTTATGCGAAGAACCAGGATCAGTTCTTCAAAGATTTCTCTCTTGCAATGGAGAAGCTCAGTGTTCTTGGAGCGAAGACAGGGAAGAAGGGAGAAGTTAGGAACAGGTGTGATCATTTCAATATGATTCACACATAAATAAGTCGTTGTGGCTTGTGAAATAGAAATGGATGCGTGGAATGTTATCATAATTTAATTGTTTAAATGTTTTTGTTTGAAACTGTTTCATAGATGTGTTTCTTGTCATGTATGAATCATCAATGAAATTGCCATGTTAACGGATGAGAATGGTGATGATGTATGTTCTATAATCATGTTACTGTTCTAATTATAGCCAATGTCATTGACCTACTAGAACGTGGAGATTGTGGGTGATGACAGGGGAACCTATCTGCATAATTTGTACGTTTTAACTTCTAACTTAAATGATTCAAATGCTAAACACTGGCTTAACCTGTAAGTTTCTCAAAGTTGAGCCTTCTTACTGAACTTTAATTCGACAATACATCTAATGACACCCTTCCAGAGTAAATATGCAAGTTTCTCCTCAAGCCCAGATTAAAGATCGCAGCAATTCATTAGGAATAAATGATAACGGTTGATTTCGCAAACATTACAACAGCAGCAAAACTACAGAGATTGAACATTAATTCACATTATTATGACTGGTTCAATTCACATTATTATGACCCAATCATATCTGGCTCTTGCCGAAGCCATACATTGATGTTATGGATTTTCACAATTACTTCCTCATTAAGGAGAAAGGGAAACCATGACGACCAGCATGTTCCTTGTCTGTCACTTTGAGGGTATAGAGAAACAGATTTGGAAACATGAGATGCATCAAAGACCAGGTTTTGATTGTGATGCAAAGGGCTGAAACTACTTAGAGACTCCCCACAAAGAATTGACACGGTTGCATAAGAAGTGGCACCAAAACATGGAAATGAATGACGGCAATAGCGATCATCTATCTTTCCTTGAATCTCAACTCCTCTCGTCTCCCTCTCCTTATGAGCATTCTGATGATCTCCCAATGCTTGCAAGTTCCTGAATTCCTTGAGGCAAATTGGACATTTGTGCTTATTATGCTCCAGTTGATGCACTACAGTTCTCTCTCTTGAGTGTGCCACCTTAAATGAGACTCGGTTCGGTCGAACAACTTTCTTCTATTTTCTTCTTGAGATTCCACAATCAGTTTCTCACTCTTGGTACAAGGATTTACCTCAAAGCCGAATAACATTACCAGTTTCACCTCCATCGCCACGCATAAATTCCCGAGATAGAACCCAGATTTTCAAACTTAAAATAAAAGGGGGTATGAAAGTATAAAATTATGTTTCTCCCTTAACTTCCCTTAACAAGAAGTTAGATATCTATCACCACTTCAGTCTCTTCCAATATATAGAACACAAACATGCATATAGGACACAAATTGAGATTAACTTCTGAATATGAACATCAAAAATTTGCCAAAAGGTCACTTAGTGGTAAAGTATCAGACGAATAAGCCATCATGCATATTTAATATATTAGTTTATACATGCATCAACCTTTCCATGTCAAGAGATATCACAACGATCTACTCTATACACAACTCAAAATATAGGCATTGAAGTCATTTTCCACTTGCACGTTTGAGATTGGACATATATTTAAGTGAAAAGGGGACGCAGAAATAAATTTTCAAAGTAACCTTTGGAATAAAAAAAGGACATGGTGGGGGGCTAAATCCAGAAGTGTATCGTAAGAAAATGGAGATTAGTTGATTTTTTTCACTTACGGTTCTTGATTTTAGACCTTCCAATCCAATGAAACTATGCAGTTGGTGTAAACATAAAATAACCAACTGGCAAATGATGTAAGCATATATACAATTAAAGCGACAAGGAGAAGACCTCAGCTTGTCATTTCACACAAAAATAAACATTGAAGTTTTATGAAATGTTGAACGGCTTGATAGCTATTTCCACGGAAAGCATTTTTCTAATTGCAAAACAACCCTAATCTCCTTTACCCCTTTTGAGTATTCAATTTAGATTGTCTTCTGCAATACAGAAAATTTATAAGCAGGCATGTAAAGAATCCAATCAGAAGTAAACTTTAAACCAGATTATTATCAAGTTGGATGGTTGATATGTTCCCTTACGTCAGCAAATGATACATCAAAAAGTAGCTCTAATATCCAATATAGAAATCCTCAATCAGACACTTTCCATCCTGTGCAAGTCTCTAATGTGATCAAACAATCACAAACCTGTTTAGGGACCTAACATTAAATTTGATTAACCTGTTTTGACAAGCCTGTCTAGCAGTACTCAAGCAAAGGGCAGGAGTCATCACAACCGTTCTCTCTCTCCCGGTTGCTCCCTTTCTTGGTGCATTTCTGACAGAGCTTACCATGGGTGAATAGAAGACAGTTCAGATCAAACTTAAGCTCATTTGGGATCCGTTGATTGAGATGAATGTATGTCTTATTTCGATCTGCCACATAAGGTACCCAACCAAGGCTTTTTGCAATCTCATACACCTGAATCATAATTGGAAGTCAGAGTGTTGGGAATGAACATTGAAAGGCATCATGGTAGGAAAAGTTGTTTGAACTTTAAAGGTATGCACGGACGATCTGGTACTCACATGAGTGTCCACAGGAAAATCATCTCGCTGAAGGTTGAACATCAATACACAAGCTACCTATCAATTATGTAAATGGTTATTGACTGTCCAAGCAATAGCAACATAAACGCTGACAATAATGATATTACCAGTTTGAATACAAGGATCATCGTCAAATGTTAAATGACGGCAATCTTAAAATTAGGAATGTGAAATGATACTGGAAATATGATGCTAGCAGCGTAAGCTCATGTGTAATTCCCTTCTGACATGCTTTCAGAACAAACAAGTACACTTTGCTAATAAAACAAAACCATCTAAGGGGTATCTTTCCCAAACAATCAGGTAACAATTGATCTAAAAGCACAACTTACCGTTTTTGGCCCAATTCCTTTAAAATGAGAGAGCTCTGCCTTAATCTCAATGGTAGATAAATCTCGCAGGTACTCCAAGCACAACTTGCCTTTTCTCTCTAGCAAACTAGTCAAAATGTTTTTAATGTAAGAAGCCTTTGTTGGGGCTAAACCTCCGCATCTGATGGCATTCTCGATGTGTTTCTTGTCAGCAGCAAGTGCCTTGAGCAATTACAAAGACAGATAATTCAAAGGCAGTCAGACAACCAAATTCTTCAAATTTATACGCCCATCAAGACGAACCAAAAGTCCAGTGTTGCCCGTAAAGCAAATAACATAGGAACAAACACTTAGTCCTAAAACGATTGAAGAAAAAAGCTTACATCTTCCCAAGTAGGAAAAGCAGATTTGAGATTGGAAAAAGCCCCGAGAGAATTAACCTCAGTAGTGTTCTGGGAAAGCAGCGCTTTAACCAGACCATCCAAAACACTTTCCGAATCCCCACCACTATCGTGAGCACTGTTTTGGGTTCTAAGCGAGGACCCGTTATGATGGAGTCTCTGTTCCCGATAGTGGGCAAATTGTGGAGGGAAACCGTGAAAGGACAACAGAGAGTCGCGTACGGCTCGACAATCTTGAGGCGTGGGTCGAGGGTGAGATGGGAACGGATCTTGTTCTTCAACGACGTAGCTGGCTTTGGAAGATTTAGATCTGTTGGCAGCAGTTTGTTGGAGAAGCAGCTTTCTTTTGCTGGGTTTCTGCATTTTACTTTGAGCTATGTAATAGTTTCTTTCCAAGAACTTCTCAGATATAATGAATTGATCGTGTATTCCTAAAAGTGTTTAACTTCTTACACAACACTATCTCAAGCACACATACTGCTAATCTGATTAGATGCTTGGTTTCAAGCAAAACTTTGGTTTGGTATGAAAATTTCATTATCCTTTTTCATTTGTTTCAATCCAATCCCAAACCCCAGACTACAAGTATTTATTACATGAATGTACACATGCCTAAACCTCAAATAACACCAGTATAATTACACATCCCCTATCTTTACGATCAAATTACTTAGAAATTACTGGAATTTGGCCCAAGCCCGTTTCGCCCATCTAACCCGACCCGGTGACGCCAATGTCGGACCTCCTCCTCCTCATCTCTCTCCCTCATCATCTGAAGCATTCTTTTCGCCTTCTCTCTGCCTCTCTCACTCCCTCTCTCCGCCACCTCTCTCAACACCTCCGCCGCTCCCGCCTCCATTGCCAATCCCTTGAACCTCAAGCTGCCATGACTCAGTGCGTACAACGCCGCCACGCAGTTCTCTCTCGTCGCCGCATCCCCCGACGCACTTCCCTCTTTCAGCATCCCCACCAGTATCGCCACCGCGTTCCCGTCCAGCATAGCTGACCTCCCCTCATCGCACGCAGCCAAATTACAGAGAATCAGTAATATTCTCCCTGCAAAGCCGCCCGACCTTACCATGCTGAGCAGTGTCGGAACGGCGCCGAATTTGATCAGTTTCACTCTGATGCTCTGAAGTAGGCTCACGTGGTATAAAGCTAAAGCCGAGTCGTGGCGCGTCCGTTCACTCTCCGACCTCAGAGCGTGCATCAGCGGCTGTAACGCGCCTAAAACCCCAATTGCCATCTTGTTCTCGTCCTCCAAGGCTAGACTGAACAACGCGCCAGCTGCGTGCTCCTGCGACTCGCCGTATCCTGCCTTCAAAACGTCGACCAACAATGGGACGAATCCTGACCGAACGATCCTCAACTTGTTTGCTTTCTCTAAAGAGAGGTTCACCAATGAAGCGACGGCGTTTGCTTGGACGACCGCGTAACGAGATGCGATTACAGGACGAAGAGCTAAGAGTAGCCGAGGACTGCACAGAGAAGCCCTAATCCCCTCTTGAGTTCTCGTCAATTTTCTCAACGATATCACGCCCTGTTCTTGCTCGTGTACTTCAGTGCTCTTCAGCTTTGCGATTATCTCTTCTTCTTCAGGAGTGTGGATGTGAGCTAGGTTTTCCGTTTCTGTAATTTCCGTCGACGATGAAGAGTAACATGCTGGCCGGATTGCCAACGGTAATGGAATGAACGGCGACACTCCTCCCCCACCGGTGTTGGCAATCACCGACTCCTCCGACGAGCTCGAGTAGAAGTGGTGGTGTGATCGGTGGGCAAGTTCCGTCTCGGCGTGAGAGAATATAACCGGTGGATTCTCCGCCACGCCCTTGAGCAACTCCTTTTCTGAAACCCTTAAATTAGGGTTCGAAGAGGGCGATTCGCTGATCTTCCCGCGGACGAGGGCTTCTACAGAGGCGTAATCTGGTGCACGCGGGTGCTCGACTCCCGATGCATCGCACCAGCTCAGAATCGTGGATTTGATGGCTAAATTGGGAATCACGGTGGTGAAATCAGGGGTGGTGGTGTCATCGAGCAGAGGAGCAAAGCCCAATTCGCGGCAAACTTGAACGGAGACACGCTCGAAGGTTTGGCCGGAGGAGACAACAACCGGATCAGACATTAAGGATCCGGAAATGGGGCAAAGAAACTCTTTTGGCGGGTTAGTCGATCTGGGAGAGCGATGATAGAAGGAAATTTTCCATCTGTGTTTGCCGTTTTTGCCCATCGCTGAACTCTCTGCTCTTCTGCTTATCTGTGCCGTAAAGGGATGAGCTTGTGATTCAGTGGGTGTTGTTAAAGATCTGAGCTTTATGAGAGACACAGAGACCGCGTCTACAAACGGGTATGAAAGCTTAAGAGCTTTGACCTGTGAGCCTTTGACCATGCGGGGTTTGGGTTTGGAAGTTTCTGTAACTTAGTAGCTATTTGCTGACCCAACCAAACCAGCTTACTTTGTTTAGCTAGTTCTTCCGGATTTTATATAGATTTTGTCTTTTATCGACAGAGCTGGGCTTCCCTGTTTGAGGTGGTTTAAGATTGTGTACCATAATTAAAATTTAGGATTAATAATTCTTTTATGTTTTGTTAATTACAATTTAAAAATCGTAACTAATTCAGTTTTACAATTCGATAAGAAGTACTTTGCTATTAACACAAGAATTGAATGACACTAAGAATGATAATGGGTAGGGTTCGGTTCAGGTTTTATTCAACCCATATCCATATCTATTTTTTATGACTCAACTCATATCTATATACATATTTATATCTATCAGTTTTTACAATTTACTGTCCATATCCAAATTTATTAGGTCAAATAATGTAGATATTAATCAGGTTGAAAACTCACTGCCACTCTTAAATGACACTCATGACTGACATCTGACCCACGTACATAGGACCAAATTTGATTATGGCCATTGGGAGGGGCGTTGCTGATATCTAATGAGAGGATCAATAAAACCGTAAGATGATATAATTATGTTTTATCAAGTGAAAAAAGGTAATGTTTAAATTTCAAGTGTGGCGAGGGGAAAAATGTCCAAAATAACTTAATAGACAAGTTGTTTGTTTAACAAAGGTTCTCACGACAAGCATGTCTATTGCCAACGAATGACTCTATGTCCACAGAAAACAACAACACTCGAGCTTATTGAGCAATAAGCATGCGGAATGTGGGTCACCGTCACTTATTCTCGTCACCTAACATCCGTTAAGATTACAGACGAAGCAGACTGGAGATGCCCTACTACCCTATCATTGCCATGTTCATGTTCTTATGCCACTAAGTAATAATTCCATTGAAACCTCAATTCAAATTAATGATAGTGAATTAATCATTTGTCGTCTTCTTTAAATTGACTGAGCCTGAAAGACAATAGGATCGATCATATGAAATACAGATATGGGGACAAGGGACATTAAATGTTTTAAGCAAAGGTGAAAGAAATAGATACTACATGACATGGTCTAAACATAATCTACTACTACTACTACCCTTTGTCCCCTCCATTCTCCGCGCCAACGTTGGGGCTATAAGAATTGTGCCCTGAGCAAACCAATTAAGTGGCCCATTAACAAGCTGGGACCAAAACCAAATTACTTCTTCGCAAGATTCTATTATATGATTTATTGTTGTTTCTTTTTAAAACGCATCATTTGTAATTTTATTTTTTTTGGACATTTTTCAGACATAATTTGATAACTTTTAATGAAATTATTAAAGAAGGGGTGGTTAAAATTTCTAAAAGTTAGAGGGTACCTTTAGCAAAATTGAAATTAAATACATGAGTGTAAGTTAACCACAAAAATTAACGAAAACACTTTCCTAAAATTAACCAATCATCACAAACAATAATTAAAAAATTCAATCGGTTCAATCGTGAAAATTTTGAATTGTCCAATTTTTCAGTTCAATTTACTTTAATAAATTTTTTTTAAAAACCAATCAATTATTATTAATAACTAAGTTCTTATAATTTAAAATAAATCAATTAATTTTTATTTAATAATATATTTTAATTAAAACTTAAATTTTTTTATAAATAAGAACAATCTTTTTCAACTATATTTCAAATTTTAATTTTATTTAATTTTAACTGATCTTACAACTTTTCAATATCAGTTGAACATTTTAAATATTAAATCTCTTATCTTACTTATTTAACTTCCGATTCGGTTCTTAAAACATTCACTATCAAAATAAAACTAATCACTAAAAGAAAAATGTGGATTAGCGACGAAAATTTGGCGACGAAACAATTACCGTTGGAAATTAGAGACGGAAAGCATATTTCCGTCGCTAAAATTAAGTGATTTAACGACGGTATTACTATTCGTCGCTAAATTTGGAGGGAATTCTTCACGGTAAAATTAACAACGGAAATTAGCGACGGAAAATATGGCCGTCGGTAATTACTACAATTTAGGAACGAAAAATTAGCGACGAAAAATATACC
>JANIJH010000006.1:65065758-65077098 GCA_024520975.1 Erythroxylum areolatum | reverse complement strand
TAAAATATACAATTTCCTGAGTCACTATACCAGTATCGTATTGGGTATTCCACAATAGCGCCAAAAAAATGGGTGTCAATGAAGCACTGGCAACAATGTAACTTTTCGACCAATGTTTCTCTTCAACTATGGGAATTGTCAGGCGTCTCATAACTGTCAGCGGAATGTCTAGCAAAAAAAAACTGCGAACATAGGGAGGCAGAATTGTTATTCATTATTTCTTCCTCATTCCAATTCCGATAGACCATATCTAGTGAGGCACCTTGCTCTGGAGATGTGGCACATCACTCTCAAAATCAGACTTCAGGAGTGGTGCATTAATAGATTCATCCTCTTCACTTTTTTCAGAGAATATATTTCCTTTAAGAGGAAGAAAAGGGGTTATAGCATCTAATCTCAGTCTCTTTGAATATTTCCTCAAAAGCTCATTAGCAGCAACTGTAATGGCATAAACCACGTAAATTGAAACAAATGCTATTGCAACCTCAACAGTCACCTCACCAACAATCAAAATAATGCTTAACGCAACCAGGGTAAACAGGAAGAAACATATATGTCTAACAAAACATTTCCTATCGATTTGGACTTCTCTATCAGCTATGGAAAGAGAGTTAGCACCCATAACAACACAGGTAGCAAAGACAGCTCCACCTAGCACACTATTCAAACCCACTTCACCCATATCTTTACCCACAAAAGCAGCAATGCTAGAAAAAACATCTGGAGCTCCGTTCCCTAATGGCAACAAAGAAACACCAGTAGCAATTGGGGGCAACCTCAAAAGAATGGAAAGCTTCTCCAAGGATTGACAAAAATAATCAGCCGCAGTATTTCCTAAGAGATAAAACATATTACCTAGACAAATGCCAAAAACAACATAACCCAAAACAACAAATCCTTGACACCCACAAGAGAAGAACCTAATGTAATCAAATAACCCATCGGCACTACACTCTGGATGAGAAAACAAATACTCACATCAACCTCTATGACCATCATGTTCACAGACTGGAGTTTCTAGGCTCCTCGGGCAAATACAATGCTGCCTATCAAAGGAAATATAGCTAGCAGCCGCACACTGGAAAACCTAACCTAACCCATGATACTGGAGAACCTACGACACTAGAGAATCCAACCTAACCCACAACACTGGAGAAGAAGCTTCGGGACGGAGATAGCCAAAGTGGAAGACGTCTAAGAGGGATAAACGAAGAAGGACAAATTTGTCTCTGATAAGAATGGGTATTCGTAGAATGGATAAAGATAGGTAGTATGTAGTTTAACCTATTCTCCGAATTTTAACATTACATATTCTATATGCTTACTTATTCTGTGTTTGGTTGGAAACCAAACACATGTTTAATAATATGTTAGGAATAGGAAGGGAATATAATAACTATTCCCTTATACCAAACATCCTGTTAGAGTTGTGGATATCTCCTAGGCCTTGTTTGGTTGGCATGGATTCTTGCTTGGAAAAGTAATCTTTTTCTTAAAATTTATATTATCACATTTGATTCTCTTTTTTTTTGAGTAGTTAGGAAAGTAAAAACTTTTCAAATCTAGGGAATATAGTAACACTTTACTTGGATTCTAAATCTTAGTACCCCCTTGGTATTTAGATTACTTTCACTAGAAATTTAATCTAAAAATATACTAGCCAATTTAACCCTTCATTCTCTCTCAACTATATGACAACTTTTTTATAAAATCCTACCTCCTTTTCAATCAATGTTATGAATATCGTACCGAATTTGGTACCGGATTAAGTTCTAGTACAGTACTATATCGGTACTCGTTAATACTGAGTACTGTTTCAGGTAATTTTTTAAATTTATGAAATAGTCCCTATATTTTTTTAAAAAATACAAAATAGTCCATTGTTATATTATACAGTTGTACTGTACGTTTTTAACCATGTCTCTAAAAATCATAGTAATAAATAATAATCACAATTTTAATTTAATTTTTAATTAAATAATTATTAATAAATATAATTAAATTTAAAATATATTTTTTAAATATATAAATTTCAAATAAATTTTTATTTAATAATTAAAAATATATAAAATAAATACTAATTTATAAGAATAATTTTTAAATTACTTATTCTAAAAAATAAAATATTTTTATCAATACTTATTAATAAATATTATATAAAATATTAAAATAAATTTAAATAAAAAATATATTTTTAAGTTTTATTTAATTTATAATTATTACTAATAATACAAATATTTATTATTATTTTAACAATAAAAATTAAAAATTCACAATAATTATAAAAGTTGAAATAAATAAAATAACTATTTAAAAAAACTTTGAAGGTAAGAGAGAGGGAGGGAAGTTTTAAAATTTTTTGCAAAAAAGTCCTATTTTTTAAAATTTTCGGTATCGGCCAATATTTGGCTGGTATTTTGAATACTAATTGATACCGGTCAGTACTATTCGAAACGAATTGGTACCGGTCGGTATTTAGACCCGGTATGACCTATATTTTATTTCATACCGGTCATAATATTATCTTCAACTATTCTTATTGGTCTTCCGTTTGTAAGATTTTGAATATTTTTGCTCAGAAGTTTCAATCGACAATCTTCATGTTCATATTTTTCTTATTTAACAATATCAATTTTTATCCAGTTTGTAGGGATATAATTAAAAACACAAGTCAAAATTTAGTTACATTCCAATAAATACTATTGCATACAAAACACTATAATATGAATCTACCCAACTTTTCTATTAGAATGCTTATAAGTATCCAAACATGTGAATATCTTTACATTCTATAGATTTATTTTTCGAAGAATCATATTTCAAATTCACTTTACTTTCCCGCCAACCAAACGAGGCCTTAGAGCTTTTCAACTTGTATTCTTTATAGCCTATTATTAGACCTTTAAGTCTTAATTGCAAAATCATGCAAGCATTGACGAGACTTGACCAATGTTTAACACTCATGGTGACAAAATAAGGCAAAGACTTGCGAGTAGGTAAGGAAAATGGGCATTGTTGATGAATAGGCATACATTGGTGTATATTGATAGAAATCTTCGATGAGATGTAAGATTCATATGTGTGACCAAAAGATAGATTGAGATGGACCTTAGGTTGAAGGTTATTTGGGTCATATACGTGAGGGATACATGTGAGAGCTCTAAGGACTTAATGTTTGCTCAAATAAATGGACAATGACTAACAAACTTGACATATGTAAGCATTAGACTGGACCTGTGTGCTATGAAAGGCTTTTGGCTTGAATGACTCATTATCAATGGATATAGATCAAGGATGGATCTTAGATCATGTGGTAAATAAGATCACAATAGCTATACATCAGCTCTAAAAAATAAAGACTATTTGAGAGGATCATTTGAAGAAAGTGTAGTTCTTCGTGGATATAGATGTATCTTTCCTAATTAAATGTAATCTCGTATCTTATTAGTTATGATGTAGATAAATCCTATCATATATAAATCTATTTGAGTGGAGGTGTCATCTAATTGGTTAGTGTAATGTAATATGATAAGGATCCTATTTGGATGAGGGTGTCATCCAATTGGTTAATGTGATGTAATTTGATAAGGACAGAGGTAATCCAGTTAGTTCAGTTTAATTAGGATTATGAATTGTAAAGCCAAAGGTGCCTACAAATAATTGAGCCTTACTCTAACAAAGAAATAGAGAGGAAAGGAACATACTGAGAGAGAGCATTCATCTGTATACTTTTGGAGAAGTAATAAATGCTGGTTTTTACCATAGCTCTCATGTGTTTATTGTTGCCTATGGTTATTTAATACTTTTATAGTATTCCTACTCGATTGTGAGAGTTAAACACTTTGAGGGTCGTGAGGCATTCTAGAACAAGATTTTGTTAGTCAATGATCACGTGGAAAGGTTGAGTCTTGCTTAAATGGACATAATTGAGATTATCATATAAAGGAGTAGACATGACTTTGGTATAAGTTTAGAGTATAGGAAAATCTTTGTAAAAATTGGTATCAGAGCCAAAATATCATTATGATAGGTGATAGCAATTTGAAAGAGCGTGTCAAATGAGTGGAGACACTCATAGGGCCAATTCCTTAAAGGGAGGAAGAGGTCACCTATTACTTATCTAGGTTTGAGATGTTAGAAGCACAAATCCAATAATTGTAATATCAAATAGAGGACTTGATGAAGGCACAAGAGGATTCTATGTAACATCCTGTTAATCATGATAAGTCTAAAGTAGTGTAGTGAGGTAAATGAGAAATTAGAAAAGGGTATTTCATGCTTGTGCATAATGTGACATACACGTACACGAGAATATTGATTTTTGCACATTAATCCGATTGTACACGCATTCATTGACATTTTTGAGTAAAATTGATTTATAAATAGTAATTGTGGATTTTATTGTCTTGAAAAATAAATTAGATTGTTCTAAAATTGATTTGGTAATTTTGGTGATATTTTGGGTATTTTGGAAATTTAGAGCTTTTTGGACTAAGAAAAATGTAGAATATAGACCAATTAATGTGTGACATGTGGACCAATAGTTAAGAGACAAATGGTAGGATTTTTAGTGGACAAATGCAAGACATGCCAAATAACATGTGTCAATGAAGGATGAAGACATCTTGCATTGCATTATGTTTAAGTGGCAAACTTTATGTCGGATCTTTCTACACCTCCTTCCTTGGTTTCCACCGAAACTCACTCCTAGCTTTCTTCTCTGCATTTTGATCTAATCCTTGCTTATTTGCTACATCAAAGCTAGACATTTTTCCTTCATAAAATAGTTAAGAACCAGCTGAAATTGGTCTTCATATTGCTGTCCACAATCTATTTCCACCTAGAGTTTGTGATGAATCATGCATGAATGGAGGCTTCGAAAATTTGAAGTTGTGAGCTAAAATTGGAAGCTTAAAAATGAGGTAGCAAACCTAGTCTTATGGTATGTTAGTATAAGAATAATGTTTGAATTGGACTAAAATGCATGTGATATTGGTGAAGAAGAATTGGTGGAATATGATAGTTGTAGTGTTTTCTTTGAACATCCTTTGTTCTTTTTGTTATAACTTCTTCTCCTGACATCCAAATGACATGAGACTTAAACCAATAGACTCATAACACATTGTTATTCATTTCCACCAAAATTTATGAACATCTGAATCCATTAAGAAAATATTGAGTGATAAATTTAGGATGAAAATGGTGAGTGTGCTGGAATATTGTTAATCTAGAATGATTTCACTAATCATGCTTCAGTATTTTGGCTATATTTTGATATGTAGACTTCCAAAAGAAGTTATTCTTGATTTAAATTGACCTAGAGACATTTTTCTACAATTTTTAATAAGAAATTTAATTTGAATTCTTTCTTTAAAGGTCTTGAAATTTAGCTTGAAATTGAGTTTTGGCTTAGGCTGTAGCACTACCGGTGACAGAAATCATGTCTTATAGTTATCGAATAAACTGTATTGATGTAGGCCAAATCAAACAAACTTGTCTTCACAAAAGTTGTAGCTTATTCTTTTAACTTTCAATTGGTATAAATTTTGTAATTTTTGGATTCTGGAATTGAGAGATATGAGTTGTAAAACTTTGAGTACATGATTATGCACTAGCCAAAATTTCAAATGTACTCAGTCTATAGTATACTTAGTATAACTTCTAGAATACTGAATCAAATTATATGATCTTGGTATCATTAGAAACTTAAGACATGGGAGAACAATTTTCTATAAGGAAGTACTATCAAATTACTTCACTTTCCTAATGAGAATAATCGTGTAAAGTATACCTAAAATTATGTTTTAGACAAATTTGGATTGATCAATTGAGTATTGATATATGAACGAATATTGTGAAAAGAATAATGATAAGAAATCTAGAATTGTCATGAACATGCATTGTATGTATTCTGTATACATATATGTGTATAATTGAGTACGTGTATCATTGTGCAAAATAGTGATATGTGTATGTATTGTATGATATAGGGGACCACATTGAGCGCCACCATCCAGACATTACTGAGACTTCAAGGCAATAGTTATCTGGAGCGTACGAAGAGTAACCTTGACGGTGGAAGACTATTCCAGGCAGTGCCACCTGGCTTTGCAATATGAATTAAGGAGACTTTCTGAGGGCCTTCAGGGAAAATTACATGCCCAAAATCTACCTGGACAAAAAGATGAAGGAATTTCTAGATTTGAAATAAGGCAGAATGTCAGTGACAAATTATGAGATTAGATTTAATGAGCTGATAGGGTATGCTTTTGCACTGATTCCTACTAAGGAAGACAAGTGCAGGAGATTTGATGACAGATTGAATATGAAAATTTAGACAAGGATAGCAATCACCAACTTGAGCAGTTTTACTGAGCTCAGAGCAGCCTCGATCCGAATAGAACAATTACTGAGAGATGATTAGGGAGAACATAGACAAGAGTCTAAAATGAAGAGGCCCAGTGAAGTTCAAAGTGGTTCTAGCACGAAGTTTAGTAAGTGCCAGAATAGACCTTTTTGACCACCAGCTGGATGAAGACAGTTAGGGTTTAGACAGAGGGGTAGCTTTATATAGTCTGGTAGTGGAAGAGGTATAGTGTCAGGACAGTTACCTAACTATGAGCACTGTGGGAAGATGCACAGTGGTGAGTGCTGGAGATTGTTTGGAGCTTGTCTTAGATGCTGCTCTTTTGATCATCAGGTTAGGAATTGTCCTTGTAACATCCTATTGCTTGCGGGGAGGTTAAAATCGTAAATATGAAAGAGTATTGAGAGATTAGAAATGCATTGCATACTTATGCATTATATGATATACACATAAATGTGAATAGTAAATTTTTGCACATGAAAATAATTGTACATGCATTCGTTGATAATTCCGGGTATAATTGAATTTTGATGTCATATTATTGAGAATTGTGAAATTGTTGTATTGAAATGTTAATTGGAAAGTGTAGCCGTTAATTTTGAAATATGGTGAATTTTAGGATTTATTTCTAAAAATGTGGATATAATTGTACTAGGAAAAATGCCACTTGGTAAGTAAAATAATGTATGGAAAATAGAGATAGGAAACCAAATGATATTGGAGAACTGCTAAAAATGACTTTGTAAATTTGGGAGATGACTTAGAATTTGTAAGAAGATGATATTGAAAATTGTGGAGAAAATTGTAATGAAAAGATGGGATTTAATGGAACTAGTTCAAATAGAAATAGTTAGTTTAGGAAAATTAGCTAATATCTCCAGAAGTGGACAAGGGTCCAGGTTTTAAGTTAAATTTCCTTAACCTTGAAAGACAAGTTACTGTACTTGTCTTCATCTCTCTCTCATAGTTTTCTTCTCTAAAGTTGTTTCTTTCTATAACACAGAGTTTTTCATCAAAACTCCCCCTAAGTTAAACCTTGTTTTTATTTGTTCACTTTTACTCCCAACTTCGGTTTACCTCTCTTTGCATTAAGAAATACCGAAGCTTGTCAACTCCTACAATGGTGTACGTGAATTGCATGAAGCTTAGGGCTTCTTGAGCTTTTGTAGATTTTGGAGAAATATCAACTAAGTATTGTTTAAATCATTTAGAGCTGTTGGTTTATGAAACCAAAACAGTGATTTATTTATCATTGCATGATCATGAAGAAAAATGGGTGTTTTCTTGAACACCGAGGGTTAATGATATGAAAATTTTTGATGTGTGATATTCGAATAATTGATGATCTAGATGTTTTAAGGTAGTGTAGAAATGATTTATAAGTTGAAAGATTATAGAAAACGTGTATGATTAAGTATAGAAAAATTTGGAGAGAAGAATAAGTAAATGCTCTGTTTATGGTTGTGTATTCACTGTATACGTGAGTTTAGAGTGTTTTCAAAGATGAGCAAAAAGAAGGAATTTAGAGTTGAAGAATAGTTGTAAGATGATGATTTGAGATGAGAAAGATTGTTTAAATGATAGTTAGAGGAAAAGGATTAATATAATGGAAAAAATGAAAATATAGGAGAATGATAGTGAAGAAAGCGTAGAGAATGGTGAAATACTTGAATGACTTTACTTCTGTTCTTGATGAATTTGTTTAAGCATGGATTTTTGGAATTGTTGTGAATTTGTTGAGCTGAATGAGAGTTAAATGGTAAAATGAAACTAGAGAACGTAAATGGAAGGAAAGTGTAGGAGAATGAAAGAGGAAGCACAGAGAATGAAGAAGATAAGTTAGAGAAGTTAGTATTGGCTTGAAACTTTCATGATTAAACTATATTGATCTAGAAAGATTTTGATGAAATTGTCTCCATGAAAGTTGTAGATATTTCTTTTAGCTTTTTATTGATATAAAGTTAGAAAGTTCTAGACTGAAAGTTATGTGGGTTAGAAGTGAGTAAGGTTTGAAGAGAAGGTGTGCGACTAGGAGCACGATCACAAACCCGCTGCTATTCACCGAAAGTCATGATCGTGCTTCATCGTGATCGCGATCTCGATGTTTTTCACTGAATGTCGTGATAGCCATGAAGTGCAATCGCGACTTCATAAATTGGTCAATGTGCACGATTGCGACTTTGAAGGATAAGGGCTGATGCAAAATCCTTTGACCTTTTGGCTATATCGCCTTTTTCTGACCTTCAAATGACATGAGACTTAAGCCATTGGACTCATAACACATTGCTCTACCTCTCAACCGAAAATCATAGCAATTCGAAATCAATTGAGAGAGATAGAGTGAAAAACGTGGGATAAGTCTGACAGAGTGTGTTCACAACATTTTCTTATCTGTCACACCTGTGACTTTTGCTCACACCTGTGAGTCATGCATGCCCGTGAATTTTCTCCCTCACCCCCATGAGTTTAATTGCTAAACTGATGTTTATTTGTCACATCAAGTCACTGTGCTCTCCAATAGTAACCGTGACTTGATTTTTGGTCTGAACACCCGAAAGAAATTGCAAACTGAACAGTCCTGTTTCTTTTGACTATAACTTCTTCTTTAGATATCCAAATGAGATGCTCTTTGATTTGGAGTAAACTAAAGACATAGGATACAAATCATAAGAAGAAGTTGAATTGTAATTCAGACTTTAAGACTTTCAATTTATGGATGGAAGTTGAATCTGGTGTACTGTTTCAGAATGAGAACAATATGAAAATATTGGGAGAATAAATTTCAGATTTTTGAACTAAATTGAATAATTTTGGTGTCAATAGAAACTTAAGAGATGGGAGAACAATTATCTAGAAGAGAGTATTGCCAAATGACTTCATTTTTATTGTCTAAATGATTAAAAAAAGTAAAACCCGAAAGTTAGCTTTTGGGAAAATCTGAAAGTGATACAATGAGAAATGAATTATGATTTTAATGATTTTATTGAGGTATAAGCTTAAGTATAAATGATACTTAAGTGAGTTTTGATATAGGATTGATTATGTGATTAGGATAATGGAAAACTACCTGGGATTGTCATGAACATGCATTGTACATATTTCATTGCATACATGTGCATTATTAAACACTTATAATTATGAAAAATTATGATATATGTGTATGTTATTTGATATAGAGGTGCAATAGGAACGTTAACCTCCAGACGTTGCCGGAACTCCTAGGCATTAGCTTCGGGAGTGACTTGTGAGTAACCTAGACGGTCTCACTTAATTATTTTTTTTCTTAAATTCTGTTTTGAGTTATTTTATGAATGTGATTTGATGTTGATTCCAGACAATAAAATGTCTGAGGAGTTATTATTCGGGAATCTTTAAGAAGTGTTGCTTGTATGTTAATGTGACGGAATAAAAGTTACTCAACAATGATGTTGAATGCCGGACCTTAGGTTCGATAAAAATTTTGATCTGAATATGAATGTGCAAGCATGTGAGTGATTGAGAAATTGATATATGAAGCATTTCAATACATAAATGCATGTAAGATAAAGGGAAGTTGTGACCGGAGTCGCCAATGAAAAAGAGCTTAAAGCTCATATTGTGGTTAGGGCCTCAGGCTCGGTTGTGAACGTACCCGGTATCCACTAAGGGATATGTGACATAATTTGACACAGCTTGGTATCCACTAAGGTTTATGAGCTAGTAAAAAGGCACTCTGTCACAATGACAATAATAAATGAAAATGCGTCTCGTGTGCATTGTATTCAAACTTGATATATGTATTTACATGAATGAAATGATTATGCTGAGTGTTCCGAAAGTGAAAATGTGATATTTTATGAATATGCAAAAAGATGTGAAATGATATGTTATATGTATTGATGCGATGCATGAATTGAGTGAACCATCAGTGATGGTTATCATCTCATTGAGTTCGCAAAACTCACCAAAATTACAACGTTGACTTTTCAGGATCGAGAGATGACTCTAGCTACTGAGAGACACTACAAGCAGTGTAGATTTGTGATTTGGGAAGCAAAGTCATGACTCAAAGGTTGGTCAGCTGGGTTTGGTCAAATTATATAGATTTTTATGTATTTTCTCTTTCATGTAGCATTTTTGTACTAGGTTATGATGACGTACATGTAGCAAATGTTGAAAGACACATTGTAGACCTTCGATTTTTATGAAATGAATTGAGGAAATTTTGGGTTTTAAATTATTATGACTTTTTTAATGACGTTCATAAGAGAATAAAGATTTTTGATGCCATGTTAGTGAATGTGATGATTGATCGTGGCACGCCATTATCATAGGTTATGTACCGGAATATCCTCAAGGCGTCCCGGTATGTACCCTAAGGTAAGGGGCGCTACAGTTGGTGGTATCAGAGCATAGTTTGACATCTATAGGGACATCTAGGAGTGTTAGGCATGAATATCGTGAGAAATGCAGATAATGATTGAAGTTATTGTTTGTTATAGGTCATCCACCATAAGCGAGCAAGTGGGGGAACTAGCTGACCTAGGATCGGTAGGAGCCAGTAGGGAGTCCTCAGTACCTCAATCAGAGGAGATGCCTTCGAGAGTTCCCGAGAGAAGGGAGAGGAGGTATGATAGGCTATGTGTTGGACCCCGAATTTTTCTTAAAAATTAGAAGTCTTAAAGGAAATTAAATGAGAAATTTGTGGTGATTTATTCATGTGCAAAGAAAAAGAAAAATTCTTGAATTTGAATGATATGTAAGATTTGGTAGGTGAATGTACTAAGTTGTGTTTAATTTTTTATTTGTCTAAGGTTAATTGGAGCAATTACAATGATATTTTGAGGTTAATGCGTGAAATGGATGTTTTGTATATGTATGTGTTGTGGGTGCTTTAATGAAATTGATGTGAAAAGTATTGATTTTAGTTTTTGATGACGTTGAGATTTTTGGGTAAATTTGTATGTGTAAGGGTACTATGAACATGTATAGTG
>JANIJH010000006.1:64979642-64998817 GCA_024520975.1 Erythroxylum areolatum | reverse complement strand
GAAGAATATAATGGTACAGTTTGTTAGAATACAGAGATGAGGAGACGAAGGCAGTTATGACAGTAGACAGAATATTGCCTTATTATCCATAAGAGCCAACAGGCCATGCCAAAAATAGTAGACCACGGGGACTGTTGGACCTGAGTATGGGTTTGGAGGATGGCGATCACCCAGGTCGTCGCGTCATGCTGGAAGAAATCGAGGAGAATTTGAGCGGGGAAAAAGAAATCCCAAAACTGGGTAACCCTCGAGCAATCAAGAAAAGCATGGAGGATGGTCTCAGCATGACTACAATAAGGACACGTGTTGTCTAGGGTAAGGTGACGAGCTTCACGCTGCTGATTAGTTAAAAGCTTTTGCTTGAAAAGTAATCAGAGGAAAGCTCGACCATGTTGGGGTCCAGTCCACTTCTAGATTAAATCCCACTGTCGAGCTTCGGCAGTCAAAGAAGTGCCGACAATAAGATCATACATAGATGCCGTCGTGAAATGCCCATGGCTAGTAGGTCCTCAAGTAGGGATGTCGTCCTCGAAAGAGAGCGTAGCTTTACATCAGGACACCCTCCACCTTCAGTGCACATGGTTTTGGTAGGTCTGTAATAATATATGTCAATGAAACAAAATAAGGTTTAACATATATTTTCAGATAATAATATACAATCATAAAATAATATTACAATGCACGGACATTGTAATAATAAACAAAGGACTTCTCTCTTTAAGAATTATGATGATCGATTAACGAGCCTAGCCTTACATCTGGACACCCTCCCCCTTCAGTGCACATGGTTTTGGTAGGTCTGTAATAATATATGTCAATGAAACAAAATAAAGTTTGACATATATTTTCAGATAATAATATACAATCATATAATAATATTACAATGCACGGACATTCATCCAGGTGGTGTGGGTTAAGTTATAAAACGAGAGGAAAAATATATCATACAGATTCTGAAGATTACAATCCTGCTCAACCACTGCCCACGTCCCACGACATAATGGAATCACATCATGTGATTAATAAAGAAAGAGTCATTATCAAAGAGTCACATCAAGTGATAATTACGATGAACAATAATAATGATACAGGTATGCTTAAGTTTCTATCGAACTTCAATATATTAAGGGTGTCATGAGGTAACCAAAGATTATCTAAAGATTAAATGCCTGAGCTGATTAAAAAATATAACTGATTCGCTAAATTCAATTATAAAAATGTTAAATATTTTAATATTTTAATTTATTTTTTAATTTTTTAATTTTAATAATCTTTATTGTAAAAATTGATTAATTAAATTTTATAAATTAATAAATTATTCTAAATTAAAATTAATTATTTAATATTATTTACCAATTTTTTAATTACTCTTTAAATTTTTTGATAAATAATTACAGTATCTTTTAATTTTATTTAATCTTTTAAAACTTAATCTTCAACATTGCTATATAATAATGGATAGGGCTTAACTTTAAATATTTTTTGTACTCAAATTATGTTTAATTCCTTATTGCTTATCTTAAATCGTCTTGTTCAAATGTTCAACACATTGCAATAGGATTAATTTCCTTATCGCTTATCTTAAACATCTCGTTTAAATGGTCAATACAATAATCGATAGGATTAATTTTCCTCTATTTAAACATGTTATTAGTTAAAATTACAATTAATGTAGTTGAATATGTTTAATTACATTAAAAGGAATAAATAATTAAATTGAATAGATTGCAAACATTAACAGATGTAGATGGGGCAGTTGTAAGGACAATTACATGATGGGAAATATCATAGTTATATACGACTAGCATATATAGAAAATCATTTAAGACTATAATTAATGCTTTTCAATGAAAAAGATAAGAAGTTTATAGGCGGAAAATAATTTGGACATGGTAAATATGTTTCAAATTTTCCTTTTTTAGTTAAAATTCATAAATTTTCCTTTCAGGATTGCATCACGAAAAAGGGTTGAGTATCTGAAGAATTACGGCGGTGTTCAAATTTTTTGCCATTTAAGTTTAACAAGGTGAATTGATCCCACGAGGAGCCACTGTATAAACGTGGGACGTCAGTTTCTTTTCCCTGACAGGAACTGGGGCCACCCTGTGACTAAGGGTGGGGCTCACACGAACAGTTCAATCGGACTTCCATAGTGGTTAGGCAACAAAGTTTGAACAGTTGGCAGTCTTGTTGTTGAACAACCCTCACTCGCCTGACTTTGGAAGTAGAAAACTCAGACCTCTTTCTTTCTGTTCCGTTTTACGATCAATCAATTTGAGCTCTGATAATGGCGATAGCTATACCAAGCCGACAGCTTTTCATCGACGGAGAGTGGAAAGAGCCCGTGTTGAAAAAGCGAATCCCTATTATCAATCCTGCCACTGAAGAGATCATCGGTTTGTTCATTTTTTTCTTGCTTTATATAAAACCTTTCCACTGACCTAACTTCAGGGGCTTGTTTTATAGTCAGTTTGTGTTTTCTTGTTTTTTGATCGGGGCTGGCTTTAAGTTTCTTTTGGTTGGTTTTGACTTCTTGTTTGAGTCTAGTAAAAGAGTACATAAATTCTTTTGGTCGGTCTTGACTTCTTGTTTGAGTCTAGTAAAAGAGTAAATAAATCTGAGTTTGAATGGTTTGGTTCAGGTGATATTCCTGCAGCTACTTCAGAGGATGTCGAGATTGCCGTGGAAGCGGCCCAGAGAGCATTTAGCAGAAACAAAGGCAAAAATTGGGCATTTACTTCTGGTGCCTATCGTGCTAAGTTTTTGCGAGCTATTGCTGCTAAGGTACTGTTGGTTTTGGCATACTTGGGGAGTGCTTCTCGCTTTTCTTTACAAACTTTTTTATTAAGAAACTACGATCTTGTCTTCTTTGACCAATGAACTTATTTAGTGGTATAACCATTTCTGAATTTACACTGTTGTCATCTGAGACTACTCCGATGCTTAAAATCGCTTCTGTTTGAGTTATTTTGATTTAGCATCTCTAGATCCATCTCCAGACTGTTGATGTGCGTTGTTCGGTGCATTCTGAATCTTTACTTGCGCAGTAGATTGTTAAATAAGGATGCTATCCAGGGCTTTACGTGATTTGATTAAAGCTTTTGGACGGTACAATCTGAAAGCTATCGATTCTGTGACGACTAACTAAGCACTGGCATTCTTTTTCCAATCCTTTTTTGCGCATTCTAACTGTGATTTCCGTGGACTTTTTTCATAATTGACTATTGAAACTCTCATTTATTTCTCTTTTTACCACGAGAGCTGGCAGAAGCTTATTGCCTTTCTTTTTTACGGTCCCTTTTGACAAATAACGGATTGCATTAGCTATTAGTCTTCTTTTTTACGGTCTCGTTTAACAAATAATTGATTGCATTAGCTATTAGCTGATTCTATCAACGGTTAGCTGATAGCTGATTATCTAACATCAGCTATTTACTAAAGATGTTTGGTAAAATTAGCTATTCAGTATTAACTGTTGATATGTAAAATAACTTATAAGGGCATGATTTAAAAAAAATTATAAGGACATGAATATTATATTTTATTTCATTGAATATTTTTATAAGAATTTAGATTTAGATATTTAATTTTATAAAATTAAGTTTATAACTTTAATAAAAAACATAATAATAATAATAATAATCTAACGTTAAATTCTCTATTAATATTAATGATGCGACGAGCTACATCATGTTAGTATTTTTTGATATAATATGTATGAATTTTATTATTTAATAAATTAAAAATATCTAGAATTTTAGTATAACATATATACAATATATAGTAGTTATATACTAAAAATATTAATTTGATGCGACTCTTTATGCTCAAAAACTTAATATTATGATAGTTTTAAATGTAAACTAATATTATAAAATTAAATAAAATTAACAAGTTTAATTAACTCTTTTATTATATTCTTTCAAACTTTACAAGTAAAGTGGAGGGCAGTATTATCATTAGGCAAATTGCTAACTACAAAAGCTCTTCTTATGGAGCTTTTAGAAATCAGCTTATCGGGGTTAAATAAGCTAACCAATAAATCATTCATCAAACGCGTCAATAACTTTTTAAGATGATCAAAAATCTAACTTTTAGTCAATAAACTGAAAAAAAAAAAACTTATATGCTATTTGTCAAATAACTCCGGCTTGTACTCTTTTAACTTTCTTGTATTATGATTTGCCTCCAGATAGCAGAAAGGAAGACTGAACTGGCAAAACTTGAAACTATTGATTCGGGAAAGCCGTATGCTGAAGCTGTGCTAGACATAGTATGCCCTTTGACATTAGGCAATCATTTCATTTGTTTGCTTTTCTGCATTATCTCACATGTGCTTTTATTTTCTTCAGGAAGATGTTTCTGTATGCTTTGAGTTCTATGCTGGCCTTGCTGAAGGTTTAGATACAAAACAAAAAACTCCAATTTCCCTTCCCTATCCAGGATTCAACAGTTATGTTCTTAAAGAACCTCTTGGGGTTGTTGGACTGATTACACCATGGTAACTGCTAGTCTTTATTAAGTTTTCGCACTATGTTCTTCGAGTTCCTTTTTTGATTTTCAGGTTTTCATTGTCGAGAATCTCTCCCATTAGCTATGAGTAATCCTTAGCTTCGTACATCAGGATATATTCTTTAATCTAGTTTTATACGGTTTTTTCAAATTGATGAAGACCTAGTTTGCGTGCTTGTTAATTTTAGAGTGACAATGTTGATGTGTGATTTTCCTTGCAGCTGTGATATTTAATTGCTGATGATTTTTCCTATAAAAACTTTTGACAATTTGTCGCTGACAAGAAATTCATTAGCTATGAAACTAAAATATATTGCATTTATGTTGATTCAAGGAATTACCCGCTTTTGATGGCGACATGGAAAGTTGCTCCTGCCCTGGCTGCAGGGTGCACTGCAATACTGAAGATGTCTGAACTGGCATCTGTGTACGTCCTCCATCATGTTGCCTCTGTTTTAGTTCCATGAAGCCTACTTTATAATGGCTACATAATTCTTCATTGCAGGACCTGTTTAGAATTTGGTGAAGTCTGTAGGGAGGTTGGTCTTCCTCCTGGTGTCCTTAATATTCTATCCGGACTGGGCAATGAAGCAGGTGCTCCGTTGGTTTCTCATCCAAATGTTGATAAGGTTCAACCTCTGTTGTCATGTTCTCTGAACAATTGACATGCTAAATTTTGTCTTTCGTAATTTGGTCAATACAGCTGCATGTTGTAATTCTATCATGTTCATTTATGACAGATTGCGTTTACTGGAAGCGCAGTAACAGGGAGCAATATAATGGCAAGTGCAGCTAAATTGATCAAGGTTTGTCGATTGTTTTTCTGTTTTCTCTGCCGTACTTTTTTCCCCCTTAAATTTAATCTCATTCTTTGCTTTTCTGCAGCCTGTCTCGATGGAGCTTGGTGGGAAAAGCCCACTTATTGTATTTGAGGATGTTGATATTGAAAAGGGTTGGTACATTTTTTAATTTTGGAGTGTCGTGGCTTGATGTTTCTTTTCCTGAACTATGCACAGAAACATTTGGAATTTGAGATTCTGGTGTATGGGGGAAGTGTGCATATGACTTACTACTTAGTGCTAATATTTTTAATCATGTGAATCAACAGCTGTGGAATGGTCCATTTTTGGTTGCTTTTGGACAAATGGTCAAATGTGCAGTGCAACATCTCGTCTTCTTTTACATGTACGTATGATCAGTATAGACTGCTTGTCCTTTATCCATCCGTATCCACCTATCAGTTGATCCCACCCTATTGGTGCAATGTATATGTTAGTTAGCTTGACAACTTATGAGAAAATACATTGACTTCAATGACAGGAAAGCATCGCAACAGAATTTCTGGATAGGCTGGTGCAGTGGGCCAAAAACATCAAAATTTCAGATCCCTTAGAAGAAGATTCCAAGCTGGGCCCTGTTATTAGTAAATCTCAGGTAGAGTTGTGTAAGGATTCTGAATGTTATATGGTGATGGTTTATATTGGTCTGACGCCTCTGCCGTTATAAGGTCACTTTTTGACATTTTGAATTGTGAACTTGAGGAAACATTTGTTTTTTTTTGACATAGTTCACGATTTATCTGCCAACGACATGATTTTTGGAATTAATGATACCTATTCACCGGACTTTAACTTATCCTGACGCTGAATATGTAATGCTGGTGATTTACTTCAATGCTGCAGTACGACAAAATACTGAAATTCATCTCCACGGCTAAGAATGATGGTGCAAGCATATTGCTTGGCGGGTCTCGTCCCAAGGTATTTATGGTTTCTCCATCTCATTCATGTCTCTAACTTAGCCATCTAAATGAGGAAAACAATTGGCAGCATTTGGAGAAGGGATACTTTATTGAACCAACCATCCTTACTGACGTAACTACATCCATGGAGATTTGGAGGGAGGAAGTTTTTGGACCTGTTCTATGCGTCAAAACATTTAATACCGAAGAAGAAGCCATTGACTTGGCAAATGACAGTCAGTGAGTGATCCCGTTGACGCTTGTCCTTTTTTCGGAGTTGGATTTGTTAACATAATTTGTCTAGAACCTCACTGTTTCACTTTCCAGGATAGTGTTTTTGTTGTTCTCCAGCTAACTTTTACGTCAATATTTTTTTACATGCTTTGAGCATGCCGTTTTTGTATTCTACAGTGATTCATACTTACATGCTTTTCATGTTCCACAGCTACGGTCTAGGTGCTGCTGTGATATCAAATGATCTCGAAAGGTGTGATCGTGTTAGCAAGGTGAGGCTTCAGATAGCAACTATCATATCATATGGTTGTAATTACGTCATTATGAGTTGGTATTTTCCTATGTTCCCCTTGTGCAGGCTTTCAGGTCAGGTATTGTGTGGATAAATTGCTCACAGCCATGCTTCTGTCATGCTCCATGGGGAGGCATCAAACGCAGTGGCTTTGGCCGCGAGTTAGGAGAATGGTATGGTCCTAATCACCTAATCAACTTCCGTCGTCTCAGGTTTAGTTTGATAAGTGATTCTATCTGCTCGATATCCTTGTAACAGGGGACTTGAAAATTACATAAACGTGAAGCAGGTGACTCAGTATACATCTGGTGATCAATGGAATTGGTATCAGCCTCCTGCAAAGCTGTAAGAATCTTTTCTGGAATAACGAACGAGATCTAAGGAAATAAAAAAGCACTGAACTTCTATCATTGGAAAAATGCTGTTGTTAAAGTAGACTGAAACGTTCAGCAGGATTGTTATTGTGTGTTGTTGTTGTTATCGAAGTCGACTGAAATGAACAAAAACTCGATGGGTTTATATTTGTTTTCCAGTATTGTTTATCTTTTTCTTAAAAGATGGGAAAATGTTGGTGTGAAGTACAGTTCAAAGAAATGGTGCCACTTGTTTGGTCTCCACGTGCTCTATAAGAAGGAAGTTGCTAAAACCATAGGCATAACATTTCATTCCTCGATCATAGTGGTTATTGTCCTCCATCTAAACGGAATCAAATATATCAGAAAGCTGATCTCACAAAGCTTCACATGTAAATTGATGCATGTCATCACCACTGGTCATCCTTGATATATAAGGACCAACCTTCTAATGCGCTATGTATTAGTTAGAACTTCTAAACATGATTAAATTCTCATCAACTATCCTTTGAATGAAAGTCAGAAAATTCCTATTTGATTGGTTGGCTCACCAGATCCAAGAGAGAGCTGTAGCTTGGAAATTGATAACAAACTAGCTACTCAGATCTTTCTTCTAACTTCGAAAAGTCGACTTCACCTTTTTGGGTTCGTAAGAACTAAGTCAAGAGTTCCTTTGAGATCCGGTATGACCTCACTTCTTAACATCAAAAAACTTGTGAAGCTAATTTGAGTACAAGAGCTCTCATATGTATATGTTGGCTGAAAGAGAGACAACAAACCAGTTGGATCTAAACTATGTTGATGGTCACTTAAGCCTACCTGTCAACAAGGTGTGAGAGTAAATGGCTTAACTTGATCCCCAAGCCAGTGCAGAGCATGTGTCCACCATCACCACCTTACAATCCCTTGAACTCGAACTCAAAAGATGGAATGCTCACCTTAGGCGTCCCTACACTCCGGCCCGACATTGTGTGAGGGAAGTAAATTACAGTTTGATGCCAGCCAGTTTCTCGGGAAGGCGGCCCAGTGTTCGGTGCACCACCTTACAGTCCCTTTGTCTGGGAAGAATGTCAAGATAAGCACATAATTAAAACATGGAGCTGTCCTGATAGTGGTGTGCAGTCCAGGTTAATTTTGACTCCGCAATTTGGTGTTACTGGACCAAGTAGTTTGGTGTAATTGATGTGATCAAAAGGATCCTATGAACTGGACCAAGAGAACTCATACATCTAATCTATTTTGTGGACAACTTAGTAGACTAAAGCCAAACTTGAAAGTGGTTTCAGGGTAGGTATCTCAGTATACAACTGATTTCCAGGACCCTTTTTTGCAGATGCAACTTAGACAAAAACGAAGAATAACTAAATAATACGTTTAATTAGAAAAAAACATATTTTCCTGTTCATTATATTTAGTAAAATAAATAAATATATATATTACAAACTCGATTTATTTTATTAATCATGAAAAGGTAAAGATTTCTAAAGTTTAGGACGAACTGTAATAGCCCGCACGGGTAGTTTGGTTGGCAAACTAACAGGGTCAATTGGAACAAGGTCTTAGGTTCGACTTCTGACAACAACGGGAGACAGTGGACCGCTCTGTTAGGGGATTGACCAAGATTAAACCGTGATTCAATCCCCCAACAGTGATCGGGCCTGCAACTGAGAGCCTTTAAAATTGGGGATCAACCTTTTGGAGCAAGGACGAACTGTAATAACTTAATTGAAAACAATCATAATGTAAGATTCAGAAAAACAACACAAGGACAAAATCTCAACGACGGGAAAAGGAAAGCAAGGAAGCATCCTCGTATATACAGAGAGTGTACATATAGACAGCAAGCAAGAGAGTGGGGCCACGAACTGAGGCGGTGGGCTCCTACCAGACCGTCCAACTGTAACCGCGCTCTATCTCTCTCCTGGTCGCACATACAGAGAGTGTACATACAGAAAGCACGGGCGAAAAAGGGCAGCGTTTTCGTTGCCTTTGGATATGTGGAAACTTCGCTAGTCTCAAATCAATCTCTCTGCTCTATCATCATCTTTTGCTTTATCATTAGCCAATGACCTCCTCTTTGTTTTCTTCCTTTTACTAACACCCCACCCTCCTTCTCTGTCCGTATCTTCACTTCACTCCTCTCTTATTTACCCTTTTGCCGCGCTTGGTTCAACAACTCTCTTTTTCATCAACTACGATCATAGTGGCTACTGCTCACCGCTCGAGCCACCATAGTGAGTCCATAATGGCTTTCTGGTTGAAAGTTGTTTGAAAGTTGGCATTGCAATATTTTTGTACAATTTGGGGCACTCTGTCTCTGTCTGTTCTCTGGGATTTAAAGTGCTCTCCTTTTGAAGGATTGGTTTGCCCTTCCCAACCCCTGTTTGAAAGACTTTGCGGACTTGGAGATCTGGGATTTGATTGATTGGAGATGGGTAGCCGGGAGGAAAGAGTTATCGCCGTGATCATGGTCGGTGGACCCACCAAAGGTTTGGACTTGCTCCAAATATTGACTCAAAATGTTCAGTTTGAAACATCTCATTTCTCAATGCCCACTTCACAATTTTCTATTTCCATTCTCCCTTTGAATTTAAGATTTGAAATCAAATGACGAAACCTTCTTACTATCAACTACTGGTATTTCTCAGGCAGTTTAATAGCTCAAAGGTTCAACCTTCATATAAATAGTTCGGTCCCGAATTCTTAATGTTGATGTAATTGTCAAAGTATATCTGTCGACTATGAGAAGCTCGATGTGTGTATCAACTTTTTATTTCAGGTACTCGGTTCCGCCCGTTGTCATTGAATATCCCAAAGCCTCTTTTTCCTTTAGCAGGTCAACCAATGGTTCACCATCCTATGTCTGCTTGTAAAAGGGTATTTAATCTTGAAGAACCTATTTTGATTTGTTTTAATGCTTTTAGAAGGTCCGTTGTAGAAGTCAGTAGTTTGCAGTTTGCCTGAGTGATTTTGGGATTGCACTTCTGTTTCAGATTCCAAACTTGGCACAGATTTATCTTGTTGGTTTCTATGAGGAACGTGAATTCGCATTGTATGTTTCTTCTATTTCCAATGAACTTAAGGTTCCTGTCAGGTAACTAAACGACTTTCTTGGTTATCGGGTATTTTGGGCAAATTCGTGATGTTCTGTTGTGTATCATATGTTTGCTTAAAGGTATCTGAAGGAAGACAAGCCACACGGTTCAGCAGGCGCCCTCTATAGCTTCAGAGATCTCATCATGGAAGAAAATCCGGTTTCTATCTTAACCCATCTCTTATGCTCAATGATGTTGATTCCTGCAATTATAGTGTTTCCTGTTTCCTGTTTCCTGTTTCCTGTTGCCTTTTGCGTTGTGTTATTGCAAAATCTGTTGATCCTGAAATGTTGTGCAAATCTTATGTGAGGTCTTTACTTGGATTGTTGGTGGTGACACTGGATTATCTTGCTGCAGTCTCATATCTTTTTGCTGAATTGCGATGTATGTTGCAGCTTTCCACTCCCAGAAATGCTTGGTAATATTTTTATTGTAGTTAAAATTGAACTCACAGAATTTTTACTTACTTTTCTTTTATCGATTAATGTTTCTTCATATTAACTATGGCCATGTATCAAGCGTCCCTCTTATTGCCATCTCCTAACATTATTGTCCGTGGTTCAGTTGAGTAAATGATTTGTGGTGGAAAGTTGTTATCCTTACATTTTTTAAGACAAAGCCTTAGTTTTTTGTATTTTGTCGATACCATCCAGAGGCACACAGAAGGTATGGTGGAATCGGAACTATCCTAGTAATCAAGGTTGGATACATCTTTATTCTTTGGTATACCAAACAGGCTAATCTATGGAGAGCTTATTTTCCTGGTTAACTTATGTCTACATCTTACATTCTTAGGTATCTGCTGAGTCAGCCAACCAATTTGGGGAATTGGTAGCAGATCCAACAACCAATGAATTATTGCATTATGCTGAGAAACCTGAAACTTTTGTGAGTTCAGTATTTGGCAGTACATCAATATTTTAGTATATATTTTAGCTGTTAATATTCCACTTGTTATCAGTAATCTGTGTAGATATTTATCTTTTTACGTACACATTTTGGTACATACGTTTATATATTTTTACTCTGCCTTTTGTTGGAGCTTAGATCAATGACATTTTACACAAACAAGTAATTGTTTCTTAGCAAAATCCAACTTCTGTTTTTAGAAACAACATTGTACTGATTTTGAAATCAAATCACTTTAATTTCTTTAAAGCACGTACATTTATATTTATTTTTTTATCTTTTTTAATCCAATGAAAAGTATCAACAGTAACAGCCTTGAACACTGTTAAGTGTTATATTTCACTATCTTGTGTTTCACTTTGCTTACTTATTTAATGAATCTCAAGTTATGTTGCAATGCAGGTTAGTGACCTCATAAATTGTGGTGTATATGTATTTTCACCAGATATATTTACTGCTATCCAAGATGTCTCTGTTCAAAGGAAAGACAGAGGTCAGTCTAGAATTCTATAGCAGGACAAAATGCGTTGATAGAAGTCAGAAAGTTTCAGGATACTTGAGCCTTTTTTTGGGGTTGGCACCCATTTGTATATATAGACCTCTAGCTAGATTTGAGAAAAATTAGTTTAAGCAAGGTTTTGGTTATCCAATTTGAAATCAGGCTTCAACAGTGCATGTTTCAAAATGTTGTCACCTTTTAATTCTTATTGATGTTCTTTCGTTGGTTTTTGCAGCAAATTTGAAACATGTTTCCAGCTTTGAAGCTCTTCAATCGGCTACAAGGTATGCCTGTGCCTTGAGATTCCAAGATTCTCAAGCACCTTCTGTCCTAGATTTTTAAGCTGCATTTAGCTGAACAAGTGTTCTATCTTTTCCTTTCCTTGAACTGTACCATCATTTTTTTCTGTTCAACAATTTCAAGATGAGAGATGTGAAACATGGTTAGTCATTTAAAAATAAAACTGTGGCTACTACCGACGTTTTTCTCAACCATGTTTGCCATTAGTTCTTCAGAATTTTGAAGACTATATAAATTTTTAGTGCATAATTTTGCATTTTGCAAATCTATGATTATAGGAATAACTACTAGTCTGTAAGGCAAGAGAGTCATTTCAGGGAATGGGATGTGTGCGAATGGTCTCACTGAAATTGCTAATAAATATGCTAACCTTCTGGGGATCAAGTTTAACAAACAAAAATTTTCTTAGCACTCAAATCGAACAAAATTAGTTATTCTCTGATAATTTTCTGCGGAAAAACTAATGAGACATGTTGTCTGTTATTTGGGATTGTTTCAACCAACTTTTGACCTCAACTTCCAGTCCTGATTGTAAGTTTTTCACCAGGAGCCCTCCAATAGATTTTGTAAGATTAGATCAGGATATCCTGTCACCACTTGCTGGCAAAAAGCAGCTCTATACATATGAAACCATGGACTTCTGGGAACAAATTAAAACGCCCGGGTAAATCAAGCGATTCTGTACCTTATATATACTCTCTCCTATGTATACATTGTGTGACATTGCCTAAATCAATAACCGCAGGATGTCCCTGAAATGCTCGGGTCTATATCTTGCTCAATTTCGGTTCACCTCTTCTAACCAATTGGCCAGTGGTGATGGTTCCAAGAGTGCCACCATTGTTGGTGATGTTTATATTCATCCGTCAGCCAAAGTACATCCAACTGCTAAGGTAATTGTACATCTCATTTCTGGTGCCATTCACAGGAGCTATATTTTATTGGACATTTTCCTTGATCCTATAGTTGAGACTTGTTGGTGACCATTCTGAAGAACTATCCTAGTTCTTAAGCTATTATGTTGCTGTAGATGCTGCAAAACAGGAAACATATCATTGGTGTAGAAAAAGTTGGGGACTCTTTTCCTGTTTTGTCATTGCAATTCTCCTTCTTTTCTCGCTTATATAGAGTAATGCCGATGTTCTTGAATGCTGAACAGATTGGTCCCAATGTCTCAATATCTGCTAATGCTCGCATTGGACCTGGTGCAAGGCTTATAAGTTGTATCATCCTAGATGATGTTGAAGTCATGGTACAAATTTTAATTAAAGATTCATTCTAATATTGCATTTCTAGTCCTTTTGATTAATATTTCATCATCTATCAGGAAAATGCAGTTGTTATTCATGCAATTGTTGGCTGGAAGTCCTCAATTGGGAGGTGGTCCCGTGTCCAGGCAAGACAAATGCCTTTTTAACTGTGTTGTTGACAAATAATAGATAATGGTTCCCAACACGATTTTATAGTGCTTTAGAGTCATTACATTACACAATACTGATTTTAAAATCACAAATGTGGGGGGACTGCTTTTCAACATTTACATTGTAAACTGTAACTTCGGTGTAGCACCTAACTGGTGATGTCTGAAGTCATGTATACTTTGGCCTAAAGTAACCCTATTTTGCTTTTCTTACAAACTTGGTGTGCTCCTAAGAACTTTTTCTCTCAACTACTGAAGTTGCTTGCAAGAGTACTGTGATGTCCCATATTAAAAGACTGGGAGACTTGAAAGTTAGGGGTGGTTTGTGAGCCCTAGAACTACTATTCAACTCCGATCACCTTTTCTAGCCACATGTTTCAAGGTCCAAAATGAGGTTGTTGAGTCAACCTAGGCTTGGGTCATTACAATACAATTGCTATCTGATTTTCCCTCCTTTCTAATAGCTAATTTCTTACCAATAGCATTAGTTTCATTTCTGCTTTCCCATCCAATGGACAGTAACGTGTTAATTTATTTACATAAACTGGTCACAGGCTGAAGGAGATTACAATGCCAAACTTGGGATCACTATTCTTGGTACTTCACTTACTGCCTTCCCTTCCTTCCTGTAGCTTCTAATGTATCCTTTTTGGGAACAATTCCAGCAGTGTCCTTTCTCACTGTTCTGCAATTTGATGTAGGTGAAGCTGTGGCTGTTGAGGATGAGGTAGTCGTAGTCAACAGCATTGTTCTTCCAAACAAGACACTCAATGTCAGTGTTCAAGAGGAAATAATCTTGTAGAACTGACTGGATTGCATTCTCTTCCTGTTATTAGTTTGAGGTTGAGTGGATTAATTTTACTTCAGTAAAACTAATACCGCAAATGCTGTATAAACTTGCAAGCTTACATTCCAAAAGTTCAAAAAAAATTCTAATTTAGATGCTTTGAAATAAAGTTAGCTCAATGATTCTTCATGATGGTCTCGTTTCAGTTGCTGTATCACATTCCTAAAGCATTCGTTGAAATTGCTGCGCCTACTTTGTTGTAAGTTATGAATTGCCCAGATACGTAAGACTGGATTACAGAGTAAGGCTAGGTGAGATTTTGTCAATAAACATGCCAAGACTCCACGTTCGTACAACCTAGTGAGTTGTTTTGTTTGGGTGAAACCAGAGCGCTAAGCAAATTTCTGCTAGTTTGCTTACATCAGCTTGCAGCATCAATAAAGAAGTGAGACCTTAACGTCATTAAACCAATGACGATACTGGGTTAGGGGATGCATCCGCCAAAGGCTAGTCGCTTTGTTTTCGCTGTCATTAAATGCCTGTAGTAGAACAAGTTCCTACGTTTGAGCGTTGACGTTAATCAGGAATAGCAGAGAGATGTAGCATCAGGAGATCTGTATTGGTTTCTTTTCAGTAACTTCAATGTACCATGATTTCCATGCTTCCATGTAATGGACGAAAAGTTCTCTTAAAGCTGCAATCATAATCAGCAACATAAGCTTCGTGTAAGACTATTTGCTCCAATACTTACGACTAGAATATACAAGTAGATGATAAAATGCATCACCTTTTAACCGAGATGTCTAACAGGCAGCAAATGACAATGGGGGCGATTTTGACAAACAAAGAACTGTCTGCCAATCTCAACCGAATGATGAAAAATTTTCATGGAATACTGGTCAATAGAAGCTTGGATGTGCCACTAGTGAGTCAAAATAGATTGATTCACAACAAGATTGCTTGGAAAATTGGGAAACAGAAGCTAACAAACTTGTTTCTACGAGATAGGACTACTTTTTACCAGATGTCATTTTATAACCAGTTTCCTATTCTAGTCTCAACTAAAAGGAAATTTTATACTCTCTGTGTAGACTTAGCACTGCTCATTGGATGCTAAATCATGTGATTACATACCTTGGTTGTGATATTCAGGGCGGTAAGTGGAGGCAAGACTCTCCAAATCAGGAGTCTGGTTCACTTTCTCCACAAAGCCATAAACTTTTGGAGCAAAAGGGCCAAACTGGTAAGTGCCTGGGTCTGAATTGCTTGTACCAACCGAAGTTGACAACTGGTCAGCTTTTATTTGGTTTTCATTTCGATTCTGACACTTCCCCTCGTCTACTAAAGATTCAATTTTGTTTCTTTTGAAACAAATATTTGTAACATCAGTTCCAAATGCCCTTTTGCGAGATTCATGAAGTGGTAAAACGCCCATTGATTGATCTGACTTCCCTTTCAATCCTAACCACCTAAATGCAGGTTTCCTAGTATCTGCTGTGTGGGTCTGCACATCATTTAGTAATCCTCAGAACTTGAATATTAGTATTGCCTATTACATAGAAGTTTATTGTGAGAGTTGATACTTTTCTTATGTGTCCTATGATAAAATACCTTTTCAATGAGTTCCATGGAAGACAGCACATTTGCAATGTCATACAGCCGTCTCACTTTTGCTGCAAAATCACAGGAAAATATGTCAATCCAAGAGGCAAAAAAGAACAATATGACAGACCAACAGCTGAGCAAAATAGGATAATTACTTCTCATCACTGAAGAACTCTGAGCATCCCCAAGCAATAATTTTGCGGCATCGTCCAGGGATATCACATCCACCTTAAATAAATTTAATCGCGTTAGGGCGCTGACCTATTGAACAAACACATGGACAATTTGGATGTAACGGATACCCTCAAGTTTTACTCACATTAGCACAAAGGAAAAGCTTGACAAAATTCTGCGTTAGAAGTCCCAAAGATTTTTCTTTTCTTCTATCTGTTGAAAAATGAATAAGTTTAGTATAAAACTTTGGGGATCGACTGACAATTAAAAGCCCATTTCTTTAAACAGGGGAACCCAATGACTATTTCAGCCGAAACCCATGAAGATAATCATAATCCATGCACGAAGGAATACAAACTCCAGCATTAAAACTTCTAACTTGCTAAATAGTTATCATAGACTTGGTATATATCACATAAAATAGTTTTATAAAACAAGATAAAGCAAATGTAGAGAACGTAATATATTTACCAAATCTTGATGTTGTTGATTTAAGAATGCCATTTGGAATTGAAGTGTCGTTCTGGCTTCCTGTGTTCGGATTGCAATCACTGTCATCCTCATCATTATCTTCATTCTCCTCATAAGAGATCTTAAATGCAAACAGAGAAACAAAATTTTGAATTCACTCAACAAAAGAGATCTTGTGGAAAATAATCCAGTCGTAAAACATAAGGAACAATTTAGACCTGATCCTTACTTTTACAGAACTGTTGTTTTTGTTGTCGAAATTACTTGGGTTCTCCCTTAAACCTTCTTCCTGTTAGATTATTAATAAGTCAGAATCATTACTACTTCCAAGGAAAAGCCCAGTTTTCAATACGCTGAACAAAAATTAATAAAATATTAAAATTGACATTTCTCGTTACCTTTAAATCACGTAGAGCTTTAGGGATAGCATCAAATCCCTTCCATGTGTATTGATTCTTGGCTTTTCTAGCAAGAACCTAAAAGCAATGAGGAATACCCACTTAGGAAACTCTCGTAAGAAGATACAAAACAAGCTCAAACCAAGCAAATGGATCGAGAATCTCACTCCAACGCTTTCAAGAACATTGACAATGTCGTAGATCCGCCGCCTCTCAACACCTTAAATTCCCAGAAGAAAAAAAAAAGTCGTCAAACACAGAAATATTTAAAGACCATACACGCAAATGATGCATTGTATCAAGAATTGAGGACCTAATTTAGAAGCAGCTTCGTCAAGTCCAATCACTTGAGTTGCACCTCGACTGTACAAGTTCAAGAAACTGCAAAATTAAAGAAAACCCGGATTAGAAATGCAAAGGAAAGAAGAAAAGGAGGATAAAGAAAAAGAGAAGGAAAGAAAGAGTCTTACTTGGTGCACAAGAGACCAAGGGACTTCTGTTTCCTGCTGTAAGCGTGGTGTCTAGCGGACAATTCAGGGGCTTCCGAAGGAGAAAATAACATCTTCTTCTTCTTCTTCTTGAATCCCGAGTGTAACCAGAATGAAGTGTAGAGGATGCGTTTGAAGGAATATATATGAGATCTGTGAGTGAGTGTGATATATAGGTAGAGAGAGAATGTGAAGACCGTTAAAAGAAAAGAAAAGAAGAAGAGTGAGGAGATGGCGGGTTTGGAAATTTGAAAGAGAGGGAGAGAAGTTATTTTGTATGTAAATATTTAGCTGTTTTTGAATTCGTTGGGAGGCGCCCTTTTTGTCACTGTCTATTTACCACTTTGCCCCCACCCTTTCATTTATTAATTATTTCTACTTAGTCATTATTAGGAAACCTGCAATCTTTCTAATACAAACAATTATAGGTTATTTCTTAAGCGTGGCTGTAAAAGATTCTTTTGAGGGTTCTCAAATTTTTTGAATCCATGGTTTGCATTACTTGTTAAATTCTTCAAATGATGCTTAAAGCAAACAACAAGCATATTTTTAAATATTTACTTTACATTTTGAATTTGTTAAAATTTATGAACCTTGTAATATTAATTGAAATGAATTTATCAAAAATCTTTAATGTGATAAATAAGTTATTTGAAATAACACATACGACTAAACTTGACACAAGTATATTATATTTTATGAGTGTAATAAACATATTTTAATTACATATTATAAATAATAACTCAATTGATTAATTATAAATTAAATGTTTAATTTTCAAATCAAGTCATATGACATGAGATGCTTCACTCGGGTACCCTAACAAGAGGGTTGTGGGAATAACAAGAAACCACTAGTGATATGAAAAGCATACCTTTTTTAAACCTTTAAAATAGATAAAGAAGACGGTAACTAAGACTCCATGTATGCTAGTCGAGATATAAGCCCTTTCTTCTTAACAGATGTCAACTCTCAAGATATGTCACTTAGGCCCTGTTTAGTTGGATGTTAATTAATGGAATGGAATGTAATAGAATAGAAGGAAATGGACTGGTTTATAATAGAATGGAATGTAATATAGTAAAAAGTTATTTGGAAAGGATGGAAGGGTTCATAATGTAATAATAATTTACAAAAATTATTATCTAATTTTTTAAAATGATACAATTTACAAAAATTCAAGGTGAATCTTGAAATAATGTTTTGGACTAGTACTGTAGGAGTGGAGAGTGGCGAGTGGAGACTAGAGATAGCAGCTAATCATTGTAGTCAAGATCGTCAATAGTTTACGTTATTTTTTCTATATGTAGAAATATTATATTTAGTATTTCTAGTATTAAATTAAAGGAATATAAAGCACATGATAATAAATAATTAATAATTAAATATACCTTTATAATTGAATGTTTATCAAAATAATGTCCGTTTGATTGATGAGTATGAGTATATGTATGACTAATCACCTCCGCATCATTATCTGTGGTTGTATTAATATATAAATTAAAAACAATATAAGATAAGGTAACATAAAAAATAGACGAAATTGATATATCAAAAAGAGAAATTTTGCCTTCAATATCTTCATCATTTATCCAACTTTAGGCACACATAAGGGCTTACATAATATGATGATAAAGTCGAGCACGATGAAGATTAATGGTCCAACTACTAGTGTTAAAAGCAGACAATGAATGTAACATCCCATTACTTGTGGGAGGGTTAGAATAGTAAATGTGAGTGGTTAATGAGAGTTAGAGATGCATTTTCATGTTCATGCATATAAATGTCATGCAATTATACATGAATAGTGAATGAATTTCCACATGAAAATAATTGTACATGCATTCATGAATAATTCCGGGTATAATTGGATTGATCTATGAATTTTTAGAGTAAG
>JANIJH010000006.1:64952010-64971660 GCA_024520975.1 Erythroxylum areolatum | reverse complement strand
TTCTTCCTTTTCTTTCTCTACGACACTTGCTTCTTCTTCCTTTTTCCTTTAACTTAATTTAACTCTTTTTATTTCTCAACTTAAAACCTACCTCAAAACTACATAGTTTTGAGCTCTCCCTCTTCCTCTTACAAGGCTTTGGGCTCTCCTCCTCCTCTCAAGCCCACTACACTTAACCACTTATTTCTAATCCTCCTTCTTCTTATTCCACTTATTCTATAAAGCCCATACTTCTCACTTACCCTTATTTTGTCTCATATGGCTCTACACATCCAAGCCTACTTCCAATTAATCCAATTAATTCTAACCCTTCACTTGATTTCCAAAATTCTAATTCCCAATCATACTTGCTAATCCCAAGGCTCAACATAATCTATATATGTATACACACATAATTAAAACAATTAAGGCAAAAATAAATAATAAGTCAATTTAATCAATAAATCAATAACATAAATAATTAATAATAAAAGAAAATTTTCGGGGCCCAACATCTCACGTCTCATATAATGTCTCACCCTCTAGTTGTTGAAAGAAGAAGATGTATTTCCTGATTCTTGTTGTTCATGTTAGGGGAAAATACCTAGCTAAAAAAATTTCAGCAAGCCTATTTTAAGTGGTAATATATCTAGGAAGTAAAGACTTCAACCATAATTTTACCTTATCCCCTAATATGGAAGGAACAATCTTAATTAAATGGAATCCTTTGAAACTCTATTAAGCTTAAATATATTACAAATCTCCAAAAAATTTCCATTATGCACATTTAGATCCTCATCCAATGGCCCATCAAATTGTAGAAGTCTTTAAATAATCTAAATTGTATTGGGGCTGATCTTAAAATTTATTAGCCTCAAATCTTAGCCTAATAATTCTAGGCTCTATCCATGATCTAGTATAATCTCCTATAATGTGTTGTCCTCCCTATTTTGCCATCAAGTTATAAATTCAAGTTCCTTGATAAATGCTTAATAGATTATATTTCTAATCCTATATCTAGTGCATTTTAATAATTTGAGATTTTTCTATTGCTTTTAACACTTAATTCATCCATAAAACATTTTTAGGACTTAATTGCCTTTATGGGTCAAAAGGAGTTAATGAAGAAAAATTAAAGGATTAAAGCTATCATTGAGGGATATGGTTATGTAAAGGTGGAAACGGTCGTTTCCTAGACCAAGTAGATTAAGAGAAACCACATTTTTGCACAAATTTTGAAGAATTAAAATGAGAAGAGGCACAGTTATGTACATGGCCATATGGGTGACCATTTCCACTCCAAAAATCCTAAATTTTAATTTATAAAATGGAAAAATTAAGAGAAAAAATAGGAGGCTAGAGAGAGGCTCAAGGGATACTCGAGAAATGTAAATTAATAGCCTAGGATGACATAAAGAATATAAAGAAAGGAAACATATTTTGAACTGGATTACTATCACTATAAAGTGGATTTCATATAGATTAAAAATGATTTATCATGTTTCTTTTGACTTTATGGTTTTCCTTTAGTTTTGATGTTATGTCTTTTGTAATTAAGAACTAAACTTTTATTAGCACTTATATTAGATGAAGCCTGTGATAAAACTTGTAGTAATTTTGTTTTAATTTAATTCATTCTTTAGTTTCGTTGAGATTCAATTATATGTTCTTAATTATTCTTAAATTAGTATTGCTAACATATTGATTTATGTATGATTTCATGCTATTAAGATTGAGAAATAGAATATATAAATAGATCAAGCATAATTGAAAGGAGTTGCCTACAAACCTAAAGATAGGTTGACATAAATCTTCCAAATTATGGTCAAACCTAATAGAGGAATTCGCAAACTCATTAAAGCAGTCTTCGGAGTTTAAAATAAAAAGATTTCAACTAATCAAATAATGATTATATGTAATAGTTTTGAGAAAGATATTAGCATAATTGAGGAATTTCCATGATCTAATATACTATATATTATATTGAGTAGTGAAATCATGATTACATGAGAAGCCCTAAAGGGATTCAAAGTCTAAGTACCACAATCTTTTTTTTAATTATTTAGATTAATCTTCATTCTAATAGTCAATTGTGTTTATGTATTTTAGTTTATGTATTTTAATTTTGATTTTGATTAATCATAAACACCATAATTTGTTATATTAGATAATAAAAAGATGGTAAGTACACTGTAGTCCTTATGGGATCGACCTATACCCGCTAGTGTTAGCTACATCAGTACCATATGCTTGCAATTAAAACTAAATTAACATCATTAAGGTTTTGGTGTTGTTGTTAGGGACTAGGATATTAGGAAAATTTTATTTCTACTAATCTAAATATTATTTTCTTTTATATTTTTGTTTTCTTTTCCTTTTATATCTATATTTGAAGCTCTCTTTCTTAATTTTATGTTTGTGGGCTCTTTTCAAGATTTGGGACTTATTTTCATAGACACCAAACATAATGGAAGGATAGAGAGGATAGTATTCTCAAAGGGATTATAGTATATGATCACTTATGACATCTTTGGAAGCTTGGAACAAGAGGCATTGTGCATGTATTAAATAGCTCAATCGGTATTGTTGACGTGCTATGACATTTGTGACGGTACCAAATTTGAGGTACTATACTATATATAGGAGCATCCAATTTGCATGGAGAACTAGTCTCAAGGAACCTCACACGAGAATACTTATAACTCACAGTGGAGTAATTATTGTGATTATACATGAAATGATTACACTTCTTTTGGATTTTTATAACAATAATAGCAATAGGAGTATCAATATCATGAGGATGCCCTTATGAAATTTATTGCTTCAATAGAGACTGCCTCTATAAAACTAAAGAGCTAGGTGTTTTATCCAAATATATCAGGCAAAATTTGGTGGAATATATGAATATGATAACATTATGGAATGAAGAGGAGCTAGAGGTTAAAAACACAGAGAAAACTATTATTAAAGAAGAGAATACCTCTAGACCAAGTCTCCATACCTAGACAGCTCCACCAGCGACAGATAGAAGAAGATGTTTCTACCCTAAAGAGGAAGATTAAGTATCAAGAAGAAGCAGATGAAGAAGCTTGATTCAAGACAAAAATCCTTTACCTCGGTTAAAATCATTAGCACGAAGAAGCATAACACACTCGACGACTTTACCTTAATTTGGAAACTTCTCAATCCCCCATTCATTAGGAGGGATTACTTTACCATCTATAAATGAAGATAGATAAGAAAATGAAGAATGACCTTTCTCTGAGGCAATGAAGCACTTCTTACCTGACTAGCTTCCATTTAGCTCATCTCAACTTTCCTTCCTTAATCTTCAACCTCTTTCTTCTCAGATCTGGCTTTGTTCTTCTATTTAGCTCATCTCAACTTTCCTTCATTAATCTACAACCTCTTTTTTCTTAGATCTGGCTTTGTTCTACACTTCTTTTTCCTCTCTCTTTAAATGTCATTTTAGTCTTCATCCACTTCATTTCCTTCTCCCCCTTTCCACTTACACATTTATGGAAACCACCTCTTGCAAAAGGTCTCTCTTACCCTCTGACCTTTACCTAATTAAGTTTGTTCCTCTTCAGAAATGTCATTCAACACCACTGATTTTCCTCCTTTGCCCTCAAAAGGTGTAAAGGAGGAATCTCTTCCTCATCTAAATATACCCACGGTTGCTCCTACAATTCTTCAATAAGTTAGGGAAAGTTGGAAACAAGTAATTGGGGAGGGGCAGGATTGTATCTTGCATTATCACCCTCGGAAAGAAGTAAATGGTTGGCTATTGGTCTCCTCAGAATTGGATTTTCTTCAAGCTGGTGCTAGAACTTGGGAATCTTCATTGTTTGGCTTCTTTTAGGATAGGAGACCTGCATTCCCAATTATTTAAAAATGGGCATAAAATATGTGGAAAAATAGAGGTTTATAGGAAGTACTTATAGCATAAGAAAGCATGCTCCTATTTACCTTCTCATCTAAAAATACAGCAATGAAAATGGTGGAGCAGTGTCCCTAGCACATCCAAAACCAGCATTTTTTTCTACAATTGTGAAGACCAGGGATTCAGGTAGAATCCATTAAATCCCAAGCTATTCCTTTATGGGTACACTTACATAATGTCCCATTTGAATATTGTACTACCAAAGGCCTTAGTATGATAAAAAGTTATTTAGGAATTCCTTTTCATATGGATGAAAATACTACACAAAGGAAAAGAGTTATATATGCTAGGTTGTGCATAAATATGGGATCAGTAGACAATATGCTAGAAAGTATACTAGTTATAAGAATGGGAGGTAAGGGAAATTTGTTTGAGGACAACGTCTATGTTAATTATCAGTAGACCCATCATTGAAATCTCAAGGAAACAGGTGATATCTATGGGTAAGAAATTTTTAAGAGGAGATTATGAGGAGCTTATAGGATTAAATGAGCATACAGGTCATAAGTGTACACAAGAAAAATCTCATCAATATAATATGCAAGAGGCCAACATTGAATCAGTGAGTAATGATCAGGTGGTAACTTTTCTCCCTTTAGATGATAAGATCTAAATGGCCACTCCAGATAAGAAGGGGAAAAAACAAGAGGAATTTGAGCAGTCAAACTCCCCTACAAGGCTAAATAGAAGTGGATCACTCGAAACAAACTCCTCTTCTATAATGGGAGATGATCCAGGAACATCTTTTCATACTATGGTTATAAGAAGAGCAAGTAAGAGCAGAAAGAAGGGCTCCAAATCAACTACATCATCTTAAATGACTTGGTTTACATGGGATGTTAAAGGAATTAACTACCCTAATAAGTTTTTAGCTTTGAGGGATTTTGTATTTTAAGATAAACCTTGTTTAGTTGCTCTTTCGGAAACTAAAATTAAAGTGGATAATATTATGAAGTTGAATAAATTGGGCAATAGTTGGAAATTTGTTACTAATCAATAGAAGCATGTTTTGGGTTGAATAATCATTGGTTTTAATCCAAAAATTATGGAGGTAGATGTCTTGGAAGTGGAAATGTAGGTTACACATGAGACGACATTTCAAAGTAAAGGATGTGTATATTTTCTCCTATGTTGTATAAGGCTTTAATTATGCCTTCCAAAGGAAGGAGCTATGGAAGAGTTTGATGGATTTTTAGCATAGGGTGGTTGGCTTCTAGATTATCAGTGCAAATTTTAACTCTACTTTATATAAAACTGAAATGGATAGGAATGCTCTTTTGAGGAGCTACACATCAGACTTCAAAGATTGTGTGGAGACAATAGACCTATTCTCAAATATTAGGGATACATGTATACTTAGAGTAATAAATAAGCAAAGGACTAGTCTATCAAGAAAAAGTTGGACCGGGTGCTAGTAAATCAGAGTTGGTTACTTCAGTTTCCTATAAGTTATGCCCCATTTTAGATCCTCTATTCTCTAACCACCCACTCGCCAGGATATAGGGTATGTTTCTAAATTAGAAAGCTAAATCTCCTTTTAGATTTAACAACTTTTTGGCATATATGGAAGGCTTTCAAGAGGCTGTTTAGATAGGAATGTTGAAGGAAGTTTATGGAATTAAACAGTTTATATGTGTTCAGAAGCTCAAAGCAATCAAGGATGAATTGAAAAAAATAAATGCTAAAAGGGGAAGCTCCACTGCTAATGTTATTGAAAGTTCTAAGCTTAATCTTTGTATAACTCAGGGGCAACTTTCTAGTAACCCTGTGAACCCTCTATTATTGTCACTAGAGAAGGAGAAATTGCATAACTACCTCTTGGTTGTTCAGAACCATGAAGTTTAATAAAACAAAGAGCACGAGTAAATTGGTTGTAGGAAACTAATAAATGTTTTAAGTTCCTCTTCAACTCATTCGTGGGGAGGAGGAACACTAAAAAAATTTGCTCAATCAATACTAAGGATGGCAGGTTACTTAAGCATCAAGATCAAATCTTAGTAGAGGTAGAGTAATACTTTAATAGATTTTATGGATAAGATTTCAATTACCTCACAATTGTTACGCCTTTTCATCTTGACAAAGCTATATTAAGAAGAGGATCTTAATCTAGTCAGACCTGTACAAGATGCAAAGATGGAAGAAGTGATCTCCCATATAAACCCTAATAAAACTCCAGGTCCTGATGGCCTAAATGGGGTTTTTTTTCAGGAAGCTTAGGATGACATCGGAAGGATGGTTAAACAAGTTGTGTTTGAATTCTTTTCTATTAGTGTATTGCTAAAGGAGATTAATAAAACCTTCCTCTGCTTAATTCCCAAGATTAGTAGCCCAAATTATTGCTTGTTCAAATTTTCTTTACAAGATGATCTTTAAAATTATAACAAATAGGCTAAAGGCAATTTTGAGGAAGTTTGTTAGTAATACCCAAAATCCATTCATACAAGGAAGGATGATAGGGTATAACATCTTCATTGTTCAAGAGCTTTTTAAGGGGTATCAAAGGAGACCGTGCTTTTAAAATTGAATTTAAGAAGCCCGTTGACTGTGTTAAATGGAGGTTTATTCTTACGATGATGGAGGTGATAAGATTCCCTTCTATCTTCATTAAATGGATTAAATCGTGTCTAGCCACTTCCTTCTATTCGGTGCTAACGAATTGTGTACCAACTAGATTATTCAAAGGTGATCCTATGTCTTCCTATTTGTTCATCCTTTTTATAGTGGTTCTAACTCTATTATTGAAGCATAATGTAGAGAAAGAAAAGGGATTCAAGTTTCACAGCAAATATAAGAAGGTATCTTTAATTAACCTCTGTTTTGCTGATGATTTGTTACTCTTTTGCAAGGCACATCCTACTTCAATTATAATCCTGATGTCCTCTTTAACACAATTTAGAGAAATGTTAGGCTTAGTAATAAACCTAGCAAAGACTCATTTTGTCTAGCTACTAGTGTAGATGGATTAGAAGTTAAGATAGTTGCAATTTCTTCTATGGAAAGGAAACAATATCCTTTAAGCTATCTCGATATGCCTATCATTACATGACATATTCATTTCCCTGAATGCTACCCTTTAATGGAGAAAATTCAGCAGAGATTAAACCACTGGATAAATAGATTTTTATCTTTTAGAAGGAAGACTCCAACTAATCAAATTAGTATTGAATTCCTTGCATGTATATTAGCCTGCTAGTTTTTTTTTTATCTAAGGGAGTAATAAAGGCAATTGAAACATTATTTTGGAGGTTCTTATAGGGAAAGCACAACTCTGAGGGAAGGTTTATAAGAGTCAAATGGGATGAGGTTTGCAAGACCAAGAAAGAGGGGGGCCTAGGGAAAATCTCTATTGCCATTACAAATAAGGTATTAATGTTAAAAAAGATTTGGCACATTTTATGTAATAAAGATACATTGTGGACCAAGTGGCTTCATTCTTATATACCAAAAGGAAACTCAATGTAGGCCATTTCCCCTAACGACTCCTAATCTCAGTTCATTAACAACTTGATAAGGCTCAAGGAAACCGTAGAGTCGAGAGTTAAATATAGAGTGGGTAATGGTAATGACACATATTGGTTTGATAATTGGACGAGTCATGGTCCATTAATTTGAATTCCTAGGGCAGTCCAATTAGAGTAATCCCCCACTAAGGGCTAAAGTTTCTATTGTCATCAATGGCAACAGGTGGAATGAATTTCTAGATGAGGTTATAGACCTTATCTCCAATTATTCCCCAAATTGTAGGGCTCGTGATAAATACTCTTAGTTAAACCAACCCCATCACTCCTTTTCAGATAAGGCATGTAGGGAGTGGTTAACATAGGGACAATCCAAAACAATTGATTGGTACCCTGTAGTCTGGCACAAGACCTTAAGGCCCAATGCTTCTTGCTTATTATGTTTGGCTACTATGAACAAAATGGCCACCATTGATAGACTATTATTTCTAAATCTGGACAACACATGTGTCCTATGCAAGAATGACAGAGAAACTAGAGATAACCTATTTTTCCAATGCCTTTTTGAAGAGAGCATATGGAAAAGAATTAAAAAGAAATGTTATTGGAGATGGGATGGGATTTTGCTTACTATAATACGGAAAAAATTAAGAGGCCTGAAAACTGATCCAAAAGGGGATAGAGTAGTATATATAATCTCACTTACTAGTATTAAGGAGTTATGGAAAGAGAGGAATTTGAGAATTTTCAAAGGTAGAACGCATTCTAATCTAGAAGTGATGAACTCTTTAACCATAAGGATTAAAAAATTGATCATTCTCTCAAAGGAACTTCCATGGAATCTGGTTTAACGCTAAACCCTAGTATACAACACTATATAAAAAGGGGAAAATGGTTTAAGCAATTACTTATTGGAAGCTGTACTCCTAAAGTTGTTAAGTGTAAGTCTTTTTATAGAGAGACTGGAAGAATCATCGACTGTGAAATAAAGGTCAAACAAGAGAGACAGGGGAGATAAATGTCAAACACATAACACAGATACAGATATTAGCATGTTTGCTTAAAGGATCGTGAAGAGGTATACCTCTAGACCAAGTCTCCAAACCTAGAAAACTCCACCAACAACAGATAGAAGAAGACATTTCTACCCTGAAGAGGAAGATCAAGGATCAAGAAGAAGCAGATGAAGAAGCATGATTCAAGATAGGAATTGAAATCATCAGCAAGAAGAAACAGAACGTACTCGATGACTTTACCCTAATTTGGAAGCTTCTCAATCCCCCTTTCATTAGGAGGGATTACTTTACCATCTATAGAAAAACATGAACACTAGCATTTTGATATACTTCTGCCCTCACTACATTGTCGTTTGCTTTAGTATTAGCCTGATACAATAATTAGCACGGTGTCGTTTTTTGTTGTTCCATGATTTTAGTAACATTGTCATTTTGCTTTTCCTGATTGTAGGAGAATATGCTAGAAACTTGTATATTTGTATTTCATAATTTCTATAGTATATATAATTTTTTTAAAAAAGAAGAGAAGGAAAATGAGAAAAAAGATAAAGGGGAGCTAAATAAGGAGGCTATCGAGGAATTATCGACAGGCATCTTATGTACAGAGGGCTCCTACTTCCTATAAAACAAATTGTCAGAGTCAATCAAAGATCTAAGGGGTTTTATTATTCCTTATTATATTGACAATTTGTTGCTAAGAAAAGGCATTAATGGATTTAATTTGTTTTATTATTTTGATACCTTATATCTTTATTATCTTGTAGTGCGTAGCATATTTATAGGCTAAAGAACCCTTATATTGGAAAATGGATGGAAGCAAGTCTTTGACTATAAATCTAAGTTAGAAAAGGACTTACTAAGAAGTCTAACTAAAAGACTCGTAAAGAAGCATTAGTTAGGAGGCAACCTAATAAATAGGTGTTTTTGTTTTGATTAAGTAGTTTTTAGGATTTTTATTTATAATTTAGTTATTTTTATAATCTTTGTTTGATGGCCCTAATTTTGATACTTGAGTTTTGATATAGTTCCATAGGTTGTAAAGGTAATATCACCCTTTGTGTTAGAGTAGAGAAGATTTCACTAGCACTAAAAGAATGATGGTAAGTTGATTACTAGTTTTCCTCACCCTCTCCTTTATTTTTCATTATTCTTACATGTTTTGTCCATTAAGGACAATGTATAACTTAAGTGTGTCGAAGGGACTTGGCAATCACGCTTATCAACTTTGTTATAATTAGCATAACAATGAATAATTCAGGAAATTATTTTTTAAAAAAGAGGATGATGATCAAGATGACTCATTATGAATTTGGTTGTGATTGTGATTTGATTTGGTTAGGCAAATAGTTATGAGAATTGATGATTAAGTTGATTTTAATTTAGTTTATTAATTTTGAGAATGGATACTTTATTTGCATTATGATATTTATGTATAATTTGTACACATATTGACTTAAATATGAGTTCTTTTTTAGCAATTTCAAAGAAAATTAATAATATGTGAATAAACGAACATAAATAATTTCACTCCTTTGTACTAGTAAAAAGGTCGACGTTAAAGAGTGGTACTAGTAGCCATTTGAGATAATATCTTAGTTAAGTAACCGAGAGCATTTATGACAAGGTGTTTACTCTCGTGTTAAAGGCTAAGTAAGTTTTCAAACAAGATTCTAAATGCTCTTATATTATTTAAATTTAGCGTTTTGTTTTTAATAAGGGGTATGAAAATGTTTAATGTTTAAAGGTTTTAGCATTTTGCTGATGCATGTTCACTTTATGCATTAAATGGAATGGTTTAAACTGAGTTGAAATTTAAAGAATTATGAATTGAATTGGATTGATTCATAATTTAATGCAAATAACTAAGTGCTTATCAATTTAATGAACTTTGTAACTGATTGGGATGATGATATGAGGTGGAGTAAGATAATTTGGAATAAAGATCTTTCCCTAAGTTATCTTTTCACTTATGGCTAATGCTAAAGGGAAGAGTCTCAACCTTTAACAAACTTCAATTCATCTATAACCCACCTAACTATAGACTGGGTGATATAACAGGGGAGTCTCTAGATCATTTATAGTTTACGTATGGATTATTTAAAGTAATTTCAGGAACCATACTAGAAAAAAACCAAATTACAAGCAACCTTTATTACTAGGAAAAGCTTTTAGAGTGGAGTATAAAGCTTAAGAGCCAACAAAAAAGAGATAAAGTTATTATAATTATAGCATTTAGAATTACCATATATTAACTACGAAAGAGAGATGTCATAGGATATATAGAAATGAATATTGCATTATCCAAGTAGTCAGGATGAGGTTATCAGCAGGACTAGTTCATTTCAATAAGCATAAAGCAAAGTGGCGTAGGGAAGAAATAACATATTCATGAAGAATTGAAGACTAATATGAGAGATGTGTGACACTCACCTAATAGAGACCCCATATGCTATAGCTATCCACTCTTTTAACTTAGGAACACAATCATAATATATGAAATAGTAAGCAATTGAGGAAAATTTATAAACTAAAGCACAAAACAAAGTGGGGAATACTGGTATCAAAGCTCCATGGATCATAAATGATCTCAAGAGGAAGAAAGGCTAAAGCTCACCACTTCTTTCACTCTCAAGCAGAATAAAGGTCGTGCATTCTGCATGGACCTAATGTGTCAACCTATGAGCAAACCCTAATAGTTAAAATTATACATAATATGGGAGTGTTATAACTGCATCTTAGTTAGAAAGGTTTAAAGCCTATTGTAACCTTGTAAATCTTTTAATAGGATGAGGTTCTTTTATATAACGTAAATCATTTAAATTTAGGAAAAGAGACCACATCTATTAACATTAGTCATATCCTTGCTCGATCTCTCATACAGTATGGGAAGCACCTCATTTGTAACTTATCTTCTGTAAGTCTATTTAGTGAAAGTGTTTGGATCACTAAATCAAATTCCTTGATAAATACGATCATGTCTTCACCATATGATCCACTAATGTTCTAAAGAAAGTGTTGATGTATTTGGTTTTGTTAGTTCCTCCCTTTGAATTAGTTTAAAGCACGAGGGATTTGCATTAATGACCAGAAATTGGATTACTCCGATATACATCCTTTATGGTTGCTACTCCATATCCCCAACTAGATTTTCTTCTTAACTTGTAGCCATATCTTCTCTCTTTATCACCATATTCCTTCTACAAGTTAGTATGATTTTAGGATCAAATTGAAGTAAAGGGTCTAAGTTGTCACTGATGGATCTCTTATCTCATATGAACTAATTGAAACAAATGCAAAAATTAAAAGTAAAAACAAAGTCCTTATCAATGATGCTAAAATCTTGAACTGCTTTATATGTAGTCAGTTATAGATAACTTCTTAAAACTTAAGGATTTTAGAGTACTGATCCTATAGAGAACTTGTCATTAATCCTATTAATCTTTTTTTATAAAAATAAATAAAACTAGAGAGTTAATCAAAGATAATTAAACCAATGAACTAACAAAGATAAAGCAAATAAATAATAAAACATCAATTAAACAATCATTAAGGATTTGGGTTCACTTATATGAAAATCCAATTAAACTACGTAATTAATTATCTAGGTTGAAAAAAATTAATATAAGGTTTACATGCCTTTTTTTAGGCATATAGGTATATATAATTAGGTAACTACTACCTATCTATGCGTAATTTAACATAATAAAAATTATTAAGCATAGTTAATATATATGGTATCAGTAAAGTCTAGGATATCATCATTCTGTAGCACTAAAGTGTTTATTCTCCTATTGCATATATAATACTCCACCAATCATTTCTTCATATAATCCCTAAGATTGAATCTATGGTGTCCAATCATAAATCTAATATTAAGGTAAAAATTATAAATCTTAAAAATAAAATAATCAATAAATGTATAAATAATTAAATAAGTACTTACAAATGTTACCATAGCTAGGGCTTCTAGCCATTAAACATAATGAAAACTAAACATAAACAAATAAATCTTAACATATTAGAAAATAGGGGAAGAAAAAAGTAAGAGGAGATATCACAAGCTTTAAAAATCCTTGCTGTTATTGATAATTTAACCAATCTTAAATCTAACACGTGAAAAGTAAATTACAAACACTAGAAAGCCTCTAATGGTTTTATATCTAATGAAAAGTAAACATATGGAAAGTAAATGTATGGAATGTAAATATTTAAAAACAAATGAATGGTTTTATCATCAACATAAAAACTTTAAAGGAATGTGATTGATAGCCTAACCAATCTTAAATCTAACATGCTTAAATCATTATAGTTAAGATGAGATAAATTTTTTTTTGATGAGTTTTCTTTAAAGTGATGATGTTAGGAAAAAATTTTGAAGCAATAAATTAAGAATACTTGATATGGTGTGAATCAAATGTAAAATTGTTAAGAAATTTATTAAGTAGGTTCTAAAGATGCCACCACATTTACAACTACCTAGTATGTCATCTTTTCATGATATCAACTTCTTAGGATGAATGAACTACCTAACACTTTAAAAAAGAAGATAAAATGACTAGATAGAATGTCTAAATAAAATGATTAAATGCATAACATTTATGATTATGGACAATTTCAATGTACTTTATTGATTTGACTTTTGGCTTTATTAAACTAGGGTTTTATTACCTATAGAATAATTCTATCTTTTAAACCATTTGATGATAGAAAGAATGATTCTCAACTCATATCTATTGTTGCCTGAATTTCGATTATGAATTTCTTAATCTTGCTTATTATTTCTACTTAAGTATCCTTTAATAAAGCAAAACTTTTATGGTTGTCATTTTACTTAAGGAATCACTTAGTTGATTATCTATGCATGCTTTAATGACTTTTTTCATGTTTTCTCAAATGTATCACTTCAATTTAAAAACTATAAGTTCAAGGAATGACTTTTATGTTATTGCAAAATAGTGATGAAATTAAAATGTTTGGAAAAAGTAGGTAAATTTTTAATTGAAACATTTTTGTGTTACAATAATAATACAATTGAATTATTTCCTTGTAAAAAAATGACGAGATATATAATTACTATTTACTTTTATAGCATGGACGTGTATTTTCTTACTTTCATTCTTGATTTAGGAGTTTGTAACTCCTTTTCCTTTAGGCTTTTCTCTATCTTTCCTTAATAATGTAAAGTAGTGAATCTATGTTTTTATGAAAAATTTATCCATTATAAGTTGTCTTTTTATTAAGTGCATGCTTAAAACTACAGTGACAACTAGCAGTTACTAGATTTCAACTTAGAATTACTCTAATTTTTTCCTAATTCATTATTTATCTATTTTTATATGACGAGCTCTTTCATTACTTTTCTATTTTTTATACTTTAACTTTGCCTAATCCTCCATTTATTAGTTCTTGATCTAGCGAGCTTATCTCCTTTTTTTTTTCCTTTTAAATGGATTTTCATTTAAGCTATTATTTTCAAGCCTTTCCTATTATGAGCTTACTTTATTTATTTGCTCTAAATTTTCCCAGGCCACAATTTGTTGGAATTTTAACCTAGTAAGATTTTAAGATGGTCGAACACTTTTCTATGTCATTATGTCACCATTGTTTCTAGAAAGAAGTTTCCCATTTTTTATTTTTTTAATGTTTGATTAATTAATTTTCCATTTTTACTGATTCTTTCCTTCAAATCAAGGCATTAATTAATGTATGATATTAATATAGCTAAATCAATGAATATATGTGTTTAATTTTTAATCATTAGTTAGTTTAATGATGGTTTTTTTAGTTCATATAATAAATTGAGATGATTTATTATAATCAAGATGAATTTTCAACCCATGAGGAAGATAAGTTGGTTAGAAATGATATCAATTTTTGTTAGTGCATTCTCTTTTTAAAATTGGCCTTTGATGGCTTGCAATATAATGAGGTTGTTGAGACATTTTATGTTGACTATGTGTAAGGCCCCAAACTATACCCTACTAGAAATGGTATGTGTTTATGAAAGTACATGTATGATAGGTGTTAAAAATTGTGATAAGAATGAGAATTTCATATGACTTGAATTTTGATATTGATGGACTATAGTTAGTAACTTATGATTAATTGATGCCATTAGAGCATTGAGATATTAAATTAAAAGGTACATTTGGACTACGAAAATTATCAAGTGACAAGTTAAGTTGGTACATGGAAATTGAAATGATTAAGCCTATGAGTTAGCGACATTTGGCATAGTTGATACATTGACAAATAGCATAGTTAATAAAGTGACAAGTGGCCTAATTAAATTGTAGCATTTGTTAGCATTTGTTAAGTGACAAATGATTTAATGAAAGTGTGACAAATGGTAGCTTAAGTGTATGACATATGTGACATACGCAAAGAAGACATATGCCTTATGGTAGGAGTGACACCTAGATGGTGATGAAGCAAGTTTCTACTAAAAACATTTTCTGTTTTGTTCTTTCTTCACTTTGCTTTCTTCTCTCCACCGAAACCCTTCCCATTTTCTTTTAACTTTTGGAATTTTGCTGGAGTTTGGATTATCAACCTTTGGAAGCTTTGTATGTATTGGTTGTTTGGAAGCTTGGTTTAGCTAGGTTCTTGAAGTTGAATTTGAAGTTTAGTAAGGCAAGGGAATTATAAACTTGGTATCCTATTATAATATGTATTGTTTGATGTTTGAAATCGATCAAATGTGTACTAAATTAAGAAACAATTGAGGTTAGATACATGTTGGATACTGGTTAGAAATAGTAGTTCCACTAGACAGTTATCAGTATTTTGGCCATATCTTGACTTTTTGGTATCCAAATGGGATGAATTTAAATTTAGATTAAACTAGGTATATATATCTATGATTTTCATGAAGGAGTCGAATTTGATTTCTGTCACTAAGAGTGTCAAAATTTGGCTTGAAGTTGAGTTACTGGATTCTATCACTATTTGAGGTCAGTCGATAGTGTTTTGGGTATAACTTTCAAAATACTGAACCAACTTGCATAAAGTTGGTGTCATTAGAAATTTAAGACATAAAGGAACAATTGTATAGAAGAATGTTTAGCCTAAATCCTTCATTTTCATTGTCAAAATGACAGTGTAAAATTAACTCAAAAGTTTGTTTTGGGAAGAGTTGGAAATAAGTTTGAATAAAAGGTAGTGCAAGATTGTGCACAAGCACAATCATGACTAAAAGGGGTCATTAAGGGGTTGTACAATCATGCACAAACACGATTGTGACAAAAGAGGTTCAATTGGATGTGCACGATTGTGCACATGACTATGGAGGTATCCTGCTGTTTGACAACCTTAAATACCCTTCACTCTTTTGATCATAATTTCTTACCTCCAATTGACCTGAAATTTGGACCACAAACTCCTTACACATTTCTCTTCCTCTCTACCAAGTTTCATTGTCATCTGAAATCATTAAGAATGAATTATTGTTTACCAAATGTTCAGGTCTGGAATTTTGGAGATGTCATATGAATGAATGAGAGTTTGGATATTGTATGACATGTTAGTTTGTTTGGAATCTATGATTATGTCAAGTTGAAAAAATTTGAATATTTTGCAATATGTTCCTCACTTGAGGATTTTGAAATGAACTTATTTGGTTTTAAATCTATTAAGTCCTAGTTATGGGTAAATAGGCATGCTTAGAAGGGTCTGCAGCTGCTCCTGTGATACTTCGGTGTCTCCTGTTACTGACACTTCGGTGTCTCCTATTATTGAGACATAAGTCTCTCTTGTTTTGTGATACCGATCATAGTATCTCTCGTTACCCACTTCTGCAAAATGGATTAGTAATCTAACTTGTTTTATATTCTGATACATGTTGAGTTTTGATATAAACAAAGTATGTTTTGGTTCAAATCATGTTCTGATCTAAAGGTTTTATACCCTATTCTAATATTTAGTTCTGACATTTGTACATTCTTAAATGAGACTTAAATGATTTGTTTCAATATGAGAAATATTCTATATTGATAAATTATTTTCAGTTCTGAAATACATTATGTTTGAATTATGATATTGGTGAGTTATGCTCTGGAACAAATATATATTATGTTCTACTATGTTATATTCTATTCAGTGATTCATGATATTTGGATTGCTTTTGAATATGTGAATGTTTAGAGCTAGTTTTCATTTTGTATCCTATTTAGTTATTCCCTACTAAGCTATATGCTTAGCACGGTGGATTTGCCCAATGTAGGTTTAGAGAGAAGGGTATAAAGACTAGGACAAAGACAACCGCAGTGGCCAATGAAGAGTTTGTTTTGTTGTGAATGCTGTCAATTTGTTGATGTTACTGACTTGTATTCAGGATGATGAGACAGTTTGTATTTTGCATATATGGTTTATAATATTTATAAATAGAAAGGAAATTGGATTTCAAGACATGTAATATGTTTTGTGTTATGGTACTACATTCTGTATAGTATGTTTAAAACATAATGAAATGTAAAGTAATATATGATGCTTGAGTTTTTGAGAATGCTTAGAATTGTTGGTATGATATGTTTTATTAGTATGGTATGTGTAGCATCTGCATATCCTCCCAGGGGATATGTGGGTGTTACACTATGTATGTCCAGATTCCCTATCCACTATGATTACAAAATTGATGCTTAAAAACAGATTCGTGATTTTTATATTAGATATCTAATTTCTATTAAAATTTTCCCATAATCAACATCTTAACTTCAAGTTCAAATCTTAATGTCATGAATTCCTGTCAAAATATTTCCTGAAACATTTTAATCTTCATAATTATTTTTAAAGTAGTAAAACATCTTTATTTCCAATAAGTGGATTTTTTTTTTCTGATTTCTCAATCCATTGAGAAAAATGTTTTTGATAAATGACAAAAATTTTAATCTTTTCTCATATTTCCTTATTGAATTATAGTTCATATATGGAATAATATTGTATACAAAATCAAAATTAGAAGACTATTCTCTCATCATAGGAACTAGGAAATCTTTAATTTCTATTTTCCTTAAAGGATTAATATCATATTTATAATCTATACCCAAGAAAACATCTTTTCGTATAATTGAACTGCCTTATTTTATAACCAATTAGATGGAACCTTTTTTTTTTTTATAAATCCATTTCCTTTTGATAATAAATATTTACATGTTTGAAAAATGTATTTTTTTGATCTTAGTGCTAGTCAAATTAAAAAAATAAAGTTTAAACTTGATTTTAGTTTGCACATACACGTTATCAAAAGAGCCTATATGTAAATTGTTATAGGCCTTTATATTAAAGATTGAAAGGGGTACTAGATACAGACCAGTATGATTGTTCTAATATTAGGGTAATCTTTTATGAACTTTATAGTGCATTTTTAAAGGTGTTAATCTCTCTCTCTCTCTCTCTCTCTTACACACACACGTGTTAGTTAATTGATTGAGGGAGGTGTTCTTATATATATAAAGGTAATAGTTCATTATACTAGGAAATTTTGCTATTCCAGACAATATAATTCTAAACAATTGAATTTCAAGTATAAGATGATGTTGTAATTTAGATGTTATTAGTATATTATTTCTATTTATTGTTTACTTACTTGACTGTTTTTAGTAGTGTTCCAATTTATTTAGTTTAATATAGTTTTAATTCTAATTCAATGCACCTTTATTATTGACTAGATAATAGTATAAGGATAAGACTTAGTAGTTATACTATCCTTGTGGGATCAACCACTACTTATCAATTTATTACTATAGAATAATTGTTTCACTTACATGTAAGCTTATACTATGATAGTAGACAAAGCAACAATCAAGTTTTCATATTATTATTGGGGATAAAAGTAATAGTAAAGATGCTTATTAAATATTTATTATTTTATTTCGTTTATATATTGTAATTGTTATTTATATATATTCTTTCCTAAAATTTTAACTCTTTTTTTTATTTTATAGATGTTGTTTTAGTTTCAGGTTTAGTTAATCTATTAAAATGCAGGGAGAGCATAACCGATGTTAAACTATGCAAAGTCATCACTCTTTAGGATGCATTATTAGCTAGATTTGTAGCTATAACAATTAATTTTAAGATCAATTTGAGCATTCTAGTAATATGTACAATTTGATGGTTTATTAAATGAAGATCTAATCATATATATTGCTAATTCTTTAGAGATATGTGATACTTTTAAGAAAAATAGAGTAATCTATGATTCCATATGGTTAAGGTTACTCCTATTCTTAGTGAGAGATCATGTAAAATAATGGTTAAAGGCACTACATATAGCTTCAATCACTTTATGGGAAAACTTAGTTGAGAAGTTCTTGGCAAAGTACTTCCCACCAATAAAGATTGCAAACTTTAAAATGATATATCTTTATATTTCTAGTATGGTGATGAGATACTCTATGAAACATGTGATAGATATAAGGATTTGTTTAAAAGGTGCCCACATTATAGTTGTAACATTGGACTTTCTGAGCCGTTTTTGTATTGTTCTGTATTTGGAGATACTACTGTATATTGATATATACATGTTTGTATATGAGTTTAAAGATGTATCTGAATCCTTTTGGTACGTATGCCAGTGATATAAAATATTATATGCCCTTACATGAACTTAGAGTTCATTGGTATGCGAAATCTTAGAGATTTCAGACTTGTAAGCTTTTACGTGTGTAAAATCAAGTCCATTGGATGGATATGATTTAGACATTTATTGGACACTTAGAAAGCTTAATTGGAAAAGTTGATGTACATAAGCGCTTAATTGCAAAATTTTTAAAAGTTAAAGGACTTAATTCTTATTTTTCAATTCTTGGAGGACCAATTTGTGATTTTATAAAGTTAAGGGGCTTAGTTATAATTTTCAAAAGTTTGAGGACCAAAATGAAAAGAAAATTTTTGGTCATTCTCAAAATTTTGGCTTAATTGCAAATTTAAGAAAAGTTGGAGGGTAAAATGGTAATTTCACATAACTTAAGGGCAAAAAAGTAATTTCACCATATTTTGGACAAAGAAGAGACCCTTCTTATGTGTGGCCATGCACTTCATTGTTAAGACTTAACCCTTCTTGTTTTAATTAAAAAAGAGGATAAGAAAGGAGAAGAGAGAAAGAAGAAGAAGTTTCGACCATCACCAAAATTTACCCTTCTTTTTGATTCTTCAACTCAAATCAAGGTGTTCTAAGCTATTTTGGGGTCAAGGAACCCAAATCTATCATTAGATTTGAGAAATTCTCAAAGGATTTGAAGATAGCACTAAAGGA
>JANIJH010000006.1:64925382-64937034 GCA_024520975.1 Erythroxylum areolatum | reverse complement strand
TCTTAGATTCTCAAATTTTTCAATTAAAAGTACCCCAAAATTCATATATAGAGAATTGTTTTTATCTAAGTTTTCATCTGCAATGTAACTCTGACCCAATCCACAATGTAAATGGATTTCAATACACCACATAATATAAGAAACATAAAAGAGGTTGAAGTAGAATAAAAAACATTAAAAAACAACTCAAATAGGAGACTAGTAGAACAATTTAACAAAAATTATAGAACACCTGAAGAGGATGAAGTTTAATTGATGACGGAGATTGAATCCTGGTCCAAGATTGGAGCAAGTCTAAAGAGTGACTTGTGAGCAACACAATTATGTCCTTGTTGCTACAATAGTTAACTTGATTAGAGAGTTAATCATAGCTAAAGGGAAGCAAGACACTATTAGACAGGAACTTAGAGTGACTTGGTTAATTTAGTTAGTTTAATATGGTTATAGGCTGAATGTTAATAGTAGTATAGTAGCGATTGTAGTAATTTTGTTATTATCCTTATAATAGGATCGTATATTATTATTTTCAGTTTTGGTAATATATATATTTTAATTTAAAAAAAGTGTAAAGAGTCCCTGAAAAGGCTAACGTATGTTTAAAGAAGGAGATTGAAAATTGAACAAGACTAGAAGGCACTAAATGAAAGCAGATGACTTACGGTTTAATCATGAGTTACAGTTCAACAAATTGGATAATTTATTATTTAACCAATCTATTTTTATCTATAACAATTATAAACATAAACCAAATAGAAAAATAGGTTGGTTCTTATTTATTTCGGATAAATCGAATGGTCCAGTTCGATTTAAAAAACATTGATATCTATAGATATACGGAGACTTGTTAAGCAAGCATACAATCTTGCACTAAAGTAACTAACTTAGTAGATAGTTGACATCTCAACCACTTATTTTAGTGGGTAGTTTTCATTACTTACAATCTATTCAAATCTAAGTAAAAGAAACATGTGATAAATGAAGATAAGCTATATTACTTGGGTTCCTTGCCATGTCATCCTATTTTTATTATTAATCCTACTAACTTCTATCACATCACCATAATGTTCATTTAAAAGCGAAGGTTAGCCAAAATTTGAACCAATCTATACATAATCCATCTAATTCACATTTAAGGTCTAACCGATTCATCCCTAATTCATTATTTAAGCACCAATTAGTCTTTAGTCCAACTAAGAACTTAAGATGTAATTTTAACTCGCCCAACTCAAGTCGATCAATGCCCCACAATCGGTCCATTAAAGCCAACTAAAGTTCAAATCATACTCGATTCTACTCGATTAAAATGATCCTACAATGTTAAGGGCTAACTTAACTACAATGACCATATTGGTTCTATTGTCTGCTTTTAGTTATTGTCTCGGATGAAAAATTTAACCATCTTTTTAACAATCTTATGTCCCTTTCTTTTTTCATTTTTTTGTGAATAAAGTTGATTTTATATATCCCCTTTATTCGTGAGGGAGAGACAGCAAAGAGTTTGCCTGGAGGAATGAGAAGGGCTGAATCAGGTTTTCCTTCCGTGGATGTTGGGCATTTTCCTTCCCGAGCACCTGCAACTTCTGAGATACCAAAGGACTTTACAACCTTGGTCCTTACCTCAAGCTCCTGCGCTAGGGAACTCTCCAAAAATATCGCAACAACATACCAAGGACTTCAATGGTGCAGGGAAGTTGGTGTGCAGCTTATGCACGTGTTATATTCAACCCATCAATCAGAACCGAGGTAGCTGGTGTGATATCAGAAATTTCTTTCTAAATTGGTTCTGTAATTTCTTGTACATGGTTTTAGCAGGAGCTTAGAAATTCTAGACCAATTTGGATTTTCATACTGCCGGGAATTTCGATTGCTTGCAATTACAGAATGGATAGAACATGATTGATAGACTTGTTTTGTTCCACCAGGTAATCAGGCTTCAGTACTAATTGCTTTGGTTGCTGAGTTTATATAACCTCACCTTGTCACAAGTTCTAACCACATCATCAAAATCAAGGATCAAATGCATTGAAAAAAAGGATCTCATTTCGATTTTTCTTGTTTGAATTATCAACTAGGGCAGTGATTGCTAATACAGAGACTTAACAGATAAGAGATTGTTGGCTGCAATGAGTCTTTAACAGAACAGAAAATATCAATCCATAAATTTTTGTTTCCATTCCAAAGACACCAAAGTTCACGCCATTAGGCATATTATCTTTCTCATAAAATCCATCCACTATTATTTGCAACTCAATACACATCCATCAAGTCCAAGACATATTGAGATCTTGATTCAACTACCTTTTAGTCACATAAAGGCAGCAACCACCTCATTTTGGGTTTGAGAAAAAGTTGTTGATTGATGGCATGATTTCAGGGGCCCTGTTGCGAACAAATTTCCTCAAAGCATGCTCGGCGTACTTTTCTCCCTCAGCAAAGTTTTCCAAGACGCCAGCAGCCCTGTGCTGCTTGTTCACCCTGACCAACACATAGAATTAGAATTGAGATTCCTGCCACTCCATATACCCATATAAATTCATTTCATAAGAAAAAACAGTAGATAAAAAACACCCGAATTGTACCTTGCTAGCTTTCCTCTAATAGATTTCAACCCTTCACAATACCCCCCCAAAAGAACAAGGAAAACTAAACAAGATTTTGAAGTTCAACCTTCCCTGCACATTTGTTTTACTTTACTTCACAAACTACTTTGAAGTCTTTAAATGGAAGAGGCGAAAACCAAATGAAGGACTCTTGTTTAGAGTACAAGTTGCGGTTGACAGTAACAATATACCATATTCTCAGGCAAATCAAAAATTTCTTTTTCCTTGCAAGTTTGAGATTGAAACTACATCACCGAACTCGAACCTACCAAAAATATTAAGAAAAGAAAACTGATGCACAAAAATCTTATTAAAGCATCAACACCCACAAAAATATCTCCTTGTATTCTATAAAGCCGTCTCTACCAACTATATAACCACCAAAAGATTATCAATACCAACAAAGCTAAGCGGTAGCTCTATACTATAGACACGATGGAGAAGGAGAGGCGTAGACAAGAGAAGCACCTGACTTCTGGGTTGATGCAGATGTTGCGGACTAGCTGAAACCCGCAGATCCCTACAGCGACACTGAGGGCGGCGAACAGGGGATACACCTATACCATATCCAATAACACAACAATTAAAAAAAAAATCAAGATCTGTTTTCTTTTTGTGTAAAATTAACCAAGTCAAACGACAATCAGAAGAAAGAAGAAGACGGCTTTAACACACCTCAGGCCTCAACCATCGATTAGTAGCCATTGGAAGTCTTGCGGCCGTTGTAGGGAGAAAAACGCCGAGGGGTCGATGAAGTAAAAGAGAATGAGACTTGTTGTTTGACTAGGGATTTGTGACGATAAAATTAAAAAAAAATACAAAATTGCTTATTCGATAAGTCTGATTGGCTAGTTTTTGTGGTTGATGTCGACGAATGGGCGTACGACACGTTACTGGACACAACTGTCATGGTTTCTCCATTCATATATTTATTTAATGAGGATCTTCTGGCATTCACCATTTATATATTTATATAAAAAAGTATTTATGCTTATTTATATAGCTAATTGTATTAATTTTTTTTGTTACAATATTTTGACATAACATGATTTCTTAGTTTTGAGAGATAATATTTTATAATAATATTAAATTAAAAAACAGATTCAATTAATAGAAATAATCTTTTTGTAAAAATAAAAAAAAAACGTAAATTATAAATGCTATTAAATCAGAAGAAAATTTTAATTAACCTTTATCCTTTAAAAGAACATATTTGTTTTGACTTATGAGGACTCCATATATGCTGAATGATGCTCTAAAATAATTCTGTTTACATATGTATACGCAAGTATTATCATTTATTTGGAGTTTCTATCATACACTTACCTTTTTCTTCTTCAATCATAGTTTTCGTACAAATCGATGCAACCATGTGGTTTTATTGATGACATTATAACAACAAATATATATTATGAGAGTTTCACGGTTAACGGACGGAGAGGAGAGGAACAGCTAGGAGAAAAGGCCACACCCCCTTCGGAGAAGAGAACTCTGCCCTGACATGCTAATGTATGTAGAAGTACTTGCAATTACTAATATTAGTAGACATCTAGTACAGTATGTTCTGAAATGCTAGCAGTATAAGATGGATAAATAACTCCTACGAACAATACGTACACCTGCAACTGCCACTCTTGATCTTGACCATTGCAAATTTGCGATCTATCATGGCACAAAGGGTGGTGCAGAGCGACTCATATTCAGGGATTTGATTCTGGAAAGTAAACTTTCATCCACGGACTAGATTAAACATACAATATCATGTGTCATTTAGACAAGGCAACTCATCAAGTACTTCATTTATCTATGATCTGCGAGCTCGATCACGCCAAGAGCCTTGTTGTTTTGCAAGTACCTTAAAATTAGAAAAAATTTGATCAAAGCTTTGCTTACAACGTTTTTCCCTCTCACCAAGCACAAAAAGCCAACCTTTTCACTCAACAAGCTGTTAGCAAGCTCAGTTTGACTGCAATCCTTTTTGTTGTTGTCCGTCTCAAGCTCCCTGTCTGGAGCTATGGATAATGGAAGTGTTGGCGCTCCAAATATTGCCTCGTCATGAGCAGCTTTTAGTTGCTCCTCTCTTCTTGCCTTTACATGTATAAGGATTTACATAATGTATCATATTTTTCTTTCTTTTCTTCTTTTTTGGCCCAATGCAGGCATGCAATAATCAAATGCGTCAATAACAAACAGCAGCTATGAAAACTAAAAATACCTCAATAGCTGAAAACCGAAAGCTATGCCCCAGGCGTTTGACTACTTCTACATCATCTTCCGCAACTGTGCATACAGAAAAGTATAGTATGAATTGAATTTTTACACAATTTACTTGGATCCCTTGTTTGTTAGTACAGAAACACATAATCCACGAACCAACTTCTAATCTTTTTATGTTAATAATATTATTTAGACTGAAACAGATGGAATCACAAACCAAATCTCTAAAGCCATATTCGGAAGTGCTACAATAATACATGACAAAACAGTATCAAACAGGTAAAGCCCAACAGTAAAAACTTTTCCAATCTTCATTTATCAGTCACTGGAGAAACCAACCCTAAAAGTAAAATGGTATATAGTAAGAAATGCAGTCCAGAATGCAGACAAATCACCTTCAGTTTCCTCTTCATCATCAAGAGGGGCATCTTTGTCAAATTCAAATCGTTCCCAACCTGGGCCGCTATTTGCTGCATCATTTTTAGCTACAATGCAAAACATATGAACAGTTATATATATCATCATCATGTCAAAAACAAGCACTGTGCATCCAATTTGGAGCCTCAACATATAATACCAGCTAGGATTCACCAAAGAAGAGTTCTCATGCAGAAACAAACATGTCATGAAAACAGGAACCCTTTCAGGTATGCCAAACTATCAATTTAACGAATATAAGATAAGCAGTTCCTGAAGTCCTGTTCCCACTGAAAATTATGCTTGAACGGAAGCAACAAGAAAATATTGGGCATTCAGCCTGAATTTGTTTGAAAACTTTTACACAAATATTAACATTCATCAACATACTTCAACCATGAAAGACGTTGAAGGTTCTGCCATAAGAACTACAGAAAGTACAGGAGTAATGTTTGTTTCTTCTTAATTGTAACAGAATTATCCTTGTAACACAATCAACAATGATTGTTGAAGAAATATCAAAATTTCACTATTCCTACTAACTTCAGCAATGAATTTCAAACAAACTAAAGTAACTCCACAAGAATGAGTTTAGAATTCGGTGTGAAGCATCAAGAACAGTCTTTTTACAAGGGGACACAACTGCTTACCCGTTTGATCAAGCTGAAATTTCGTCCTAGCTTTGACTCTTTCTGCATGCGTCTGTTCAAAATGAGAGCCAATTATTTGCTCCAATTCAGCATTTATGCCTACACCCACAAGAGTACTATCCAATTCTACTTCAATGAGAAGCCTAATTATTGGTATTCTAAGGCTATTTAATACAAAAGTAGTCTCAAGTTCAATTGATTTTCCAATCGAGTACCATATTTCTGTCTCTCTTTCAGTATCAAAACAAGTTTAATAATGATATAGGCGCCCAAAGGAATAATGAATTGTTATTTATTATGTGACCACAGATATCCCAAAAAAAAAAAAATGATAACTTCGTTGCAGGCAAGGTAATGCTACTGAGTCTGAGATATTAAACTATGCGTAGGAATAACGTACCATCTTATCATAGCCAGAAATCAACCGCGAGTAATCTGTGGCACCATTTCTCTCCTTAGTTGATCTATCCCTCTTCACATCATCATTCCTGGTCTTCTCCGACCTACTGTGCTCTCGAGGCGACAAACTTCGATTTCTCCTCTCTGATCTGTGTCGCCTACGAGGCGACGAGCTCCGACTCGTACTCCTCCTCCTCCTCCTCCTCGTCTCTCGATCTCTGTACCTCTCTCTGCTTCTACTCCTGCTTCGCCTCTTTGAATGCCTCTCCCTATTATCCCTCTCTCTACTCCTCGAGCGACGTCGTTGGCTCAATGCCTCGTCTCTCGGCTTTTTCTTGAGCTTGTTTTGAATTGACTCAAGCTGCGCTCGTTTTTCGAGTTTTGACGCTTGTGTAGGGCTCGAGGCTTTGACGAAATTGCTCAGGAAAGAAGAGGCGGACGGAAGAGCGGTGCCTCTCGACGGGGCCGAGTCGCCGGCGGAGAAGCCCAAGCCTTGTTTGAAGCGGGCGGCGCCTTCCCCTTTTCGAGTAAGCTCCTCGTAGTAAGCTGCCGCTTTTTCTTCCTCCATTTTCGATCCCTATCGGCTCTGCTCTCGGGGTGGCTTAGGTTGTCGGGATCTCTACTGGGAGAGCCAGCCAACGTCGTTGTAGCTATTTGGAAACCCTTTTGTTGTGTCGGTTCTATAACAATTTTTTAATTAAATGAATAACTTTTAACATTTTTAAATTTAATAGTTTAGTTTAAAATATTAATTTCGTAATTTAGTTAATAAAATTTTTACCTTTTATGACATATAAATATTTATTTTAAAAATAGTAATTATGATTAGATTAAAATAATGAGCAAATTATTAATATAACTAATGTCGTAAAGTTTTAAAAAATAGATAAACATATTTATTTTATGTTAAAATATAAAAACATTTTATTGTATTTTTAAAAATTGACTTAATTAGTTCAAGTTTGTTTTTATATTATGATAGCAATTATTTTTTTCATTTTCCAATCATTTTAATTTTCAGCTCATTCTCTTACTTTGCCTTTTCAAGTTTCAACCTTAACCTTTTAGAACAAACTGGAAACTACTCAATACTGTTGATTTGTTTATTGTGTTTGGTTTGACGGTGAAGGGAGTTGTACTACGCACTCAACTCTCAAATCTCGTCGTTTTACGAGAAAGATATCAGTTAAACTGATAGAAATTATCACTACAATCAACCTCGTAACAAATTAAAGGATGCGTTTTACTTTTACAGTCCAACCCCAACTCCCAAGCAAAATATAAACATCACTGACAGACAAAATTAAATAATTAAGTAGACATTTACATTTTTACTGTAATCTATTATTAAATATATTTGATATTTTTTAATCAATCAATATCTCAATATTAATTACATATTATTTATTAAGGTTTTCAAAATATTTAATTTAAAATAAAAACAAACAGAATTTTCATAAATTGTTGTTTTTTAATTTTTTGAAAATATTTTAAATATTAAATATATTTATAATAATAAATATTCAAAAAAACTTTGATGGAAGAAAGCCAATTGAACCCGACTTGTCACCTCAGGTGGAAAGGGAAGGACAAAAGAAAATCTCTTCCAATCGATCTCTGATTTCACCAATCGGTCTTCTACTGGAATAAAGGCAAAAGCAAATCCCTTAAAGCGAGAACTTCTATGCAATACAAAATCAAATCCCACCGAGTACTGTATCTTCTTAAAATAGATGGTGGGTGTTTTCCTTTAAGTCATGAACAACCCGTGTAGTGTATCAAGGTATGATCTTTTCCTACACGCAAATGGAGGAGCCACTAACCATTCCAAATCAAATTGAGTTAGAATAATGGTTGTTTGGGAGGTGACAGGCAACTAATTCGAACCTGCGAGATGGTCGGCTTTCCCATTTTGACGCCGCCGGTTCTGGGGTCGTCTCTTTTTTGGCGACCTTTCGTTTTGCCTTAGTCAACCACCGCCACATTGAATATATTTCATTTTGCTTGTGCTGGGTCTTTGACCCCTGGGTCGTCCACAGGACTTTCGCCTTTGCCAAAAGATCGCTTTTCTCGCCCGCCTTTCAATGCTTTCAGATCTTTTCCAAACTCCAAGGCTATGAACTGATTTGTTCTGGATACCTGATCAGATATTCAATTTTAGAAAAAGGGTATTCTTATATTTTTTATTAACTAATTCAAATAATATATTTAATAATATCTAAACAAAATAGAAATAGACCGAAATCACATCTTTAAAGATTAATTTTTATATTAATTTATCAATTTTAATTTCCAACCTAAACTTATTTTTAAAAAGTTTCAAATCTCGTAGTCCCACGTCGTCAGAAAAAGAAATTCAAGCTTTTGCTACAAAATTGAACACAAAAGACTCGCCTGTTCAGCGTTGTTAGATTCCGACACGGCGCTGACACATTTAGCTTTTTGTTGAACAACACACGATCTTTGTTAACACGTACTAATGTGTTTTGCAATCCTAAATGCTACAATGTTAGCGTAGAATTGCACTTATGTACCTCTAACCGCACAAAATATCCGTGTCTCGATTCTATTTTATCTATTTGATGAGATGAAAGTTATTAAGTAAAGAAAATGTCAGAATGGGACAGGTAGGAATTGTAGGATTTGGGTGGGAATTTCGTCCGCGGTACGAAGAACACGACAGAAAACGTAAGGGAGGTTTCGTCTTCGTGGCAGGTTTATGATATTTAAGAGTAGCTACACACGGAGAGAGAGAGAGACCACTTCGACAGGACAAAGAGACAGAGTGGGGCTGCCTTTAGATTTGCTAAGATCTCACGAAATTAGATCCTCAGAATCTTTCTACTTTCTCTTTCTTTTTTCCTTATTAATAGTCTCTCAAAGCCAAAAGCCTCCCCCGTTAGTATTTGTAATAGTACGAAGCTTTCTAGAAAGTAGTTTCTGTGAAGCCATCTTGCCATTTTTGTAGCACCAAAATCCAACCTTCTAGTACCCTTCGCTTTACCCACCTACGAGAAATCGTAAAGTGAAAGAAAGATATATTCTCTGTATTAAATGACGGCGGTCGGAGATGTTCTGAGGCGGGGTTTGGCGGAGGAGGTCGGAGTCCCTAATGGGTCGGAGGAACTTCACGTTCTTGCGGTTGATGACAGCCTCGTGGACCGTAAAGTAATTGAGCAATTGCTTAAGATCTCTTCTTGTAAAGGTGTGACATTTTGGCAATGATTTGTTTGTGTCTACGCTATTTCGACTTTGCTAGGCTGAAGCTGATTTGAAATGGGTTTCCTTGTGCAGTGACGGCCGTGGAAAGTGGAACACGAGCTTTGCAGTATCTGGGGTTGGATGGAGAGAAGAGCACAGCTGCGTTAAATGTAAGTGAAAACGCCGGCTCTGAGCTTGCATTAAATTCTTTTTAACGCTGAGAAGGAGTAACAAGGGCAAGCTATAGAACAAATATCTAAGCAATTCTATGGTCACTTTCCTGGGGTTGAAGAAAGTAAAACAATTTTCTTACTTCTCCCAACTTTTCATCTATCAGATTTCCTTATATTGGAGTCTGATTATTTTATTCATATGATTTCAGGACTTGAAAATAAATCTAATAATGACGGATTACTCCATGCCTGGGATGTCAGGATATGAATTGCTCAAGAAGATTAAGGTTGTTAACAGCTCAAAATTTTTTTGACGTATCTTGCAGAATCCTTGTCTTTTTGTTTCAGAAGTCCTAAAAATTGTGGAAGTCTTTTAGTAAACTTGGAATTGATGATTTGCAGGGTTCATCTGCTTTCAGAGAAGTTCCTGTAGTAATCATGTCATCCGAGAACATCTTGGCTCGTATTAATAGGTAAAATTAAACATTTTGAAGTTGATAGTCATTTAATATGAATAGAATGTGGCAGAATTCAGAATTCTATGAGCACGCGTGAACTGTGATTTCAGCTATGAACTGTTTATCTGTGCAACATTAGTAATCTGTTAATGCTAAAAATCCTTAACTAGTTGGTATGGCAAACTTCTTCTCGACTAAATCAAAGGCTAATTTTTTTACAGATACTCTTCTTTCGGAAAAATTTACTTTGATCATACGGGATTTTGATTACATTCGATTCTTGTTACTGATCTGCAGATGCTTGGAAGAAGGGGCAGAAGAGTTCATACTGAAACCAGTAAAATTGTCTGATGTGAAGCGCCTGAAAGATTTCATAATGAGAGGTGAAGGAGAAGAAAAGGGAAAGAGAAGAGCTCCAAAGAGAAAGTTGCAAGATGATGTTTTCACTTGTGATGAATTGACGCTCGAGTCACCAACCAAGTTCTCCGCCAAGCGGTCTAGATCACTCGTTTAAGGGGGCATTTCTCAGCTTCCCATATTCACGTTCATGTTATCCATCTCGCCATTACATTGATCCCCTTTTTGGGCTACAAATCAGCAAATTACTTCGCACTCTTGTCTCAATTTTTGATCTTCAAAGGAAAAGGAGCAAAGAGTAAGCACAGAAATTCCAATACCGATGTAAAAGAAACACCATTTGAAGTAAATATTTTGGTCAAAGTGATAATCTCGTGTGAATGTGAATGTGTTGTAATAGATTCTTATGCAAAGTGCTTAAAACCCATCGAAGTTCATCCATTTTTGTCGCCTTATCTATACAAAATATCAGATTCAAATAGTTGTGATTAATCAAGTTCCCCAAATCGTGGGGAAGATATTAGACCGCAGGGGCATATCACCTGTAGAATCGTAAGCTAATCTCCATCTCCTTAAACGAGACAACACGTTAAAATGTTCAATATGCACAAAAAGAAAAAGAACTGCCTCGCTTTAGTTTAAAAGTTTGACCATGACTTCGAGCTTTAAATCTTAATGAAGATCGATCGCAAGACTCGTGATTTTAATTTTATAATTATTCGAAATATTCCACAAAAATCTAATCAAAGACAAAAGAAATGGAGTGGAGATTGTCACCTAGTTCACACCTCATGAACTTGCCGACGACAAGGTTCCAGCAGACCATGCCCCTCAAAGACTAGACTCTTCTCTTCATTTTATTTCTAACATTGTCTTATTCGATTTCAAGTTCCAGTCCTTTTTGAGCTCTAAATTACAAGAAGCTTCGAAGAAGTATAATATGTAAGTTGAACCAAGCAGGCATGCATCTCATACATAATTATTTAAATCAAGACACGTGCATTAAACAACATATAAACCGTATATATATGTTAAGCAAAGCAGCGGAAAGTAAACCAATATATACCTCCAGCCATTGCCTCCACCTGGATCTGAAAGAGTTATTGAAGGTCTGATTTTTCTATCCTCTTCCGTAAGCAGAGCGATGGTGTCAACAACTTGATGCTTGATGGTGAGGATA
>JANIJH010000006.1:64805958-64820301 GCA_024520975.1 Erythroxylum areolatum | reverse complement strand
GGGCTCCGAGGCCATTGAATTGTTTATGTAAATTATTTTCCGCTTAAATTATAATGTGTGTGTGTGTATGTGTTAAAAAAAATTTATACTGAGTTTTGACTGAGTGATGTAGCACGCCACCTTCGTAGGGCACGGACTCGGATATCACCATCGATGTCGGGTTCAGGTCATGCGGGAGTGGGGTGTTACACATATAATTCACAACTTTGCATAATGAACACATATCACTTTTACATTTAAGAGCAAATCAATTTGGCATTTCAAACAATCCATATACTTGTTAAAAATGCATATGAAATGTTCATGAGACTCTTTTCCCATTGTTACATTATTGTGACCCAGTGCCTAAACTATCCCGCATCTATTTTGGATATTGGACTCATTAATAACTGTTCCTTATTTGATCTGGATACATAGCTCATTTTACATAGTGAGCCTTAGGCTCTTAATCACTTTTGAGCTCGAGGCTCATTTTTACTCGTTGAGCTTTAAGCTCTGATCGGTGGCTGCTCTGGTCACAACTGTCATTATTTGATTGTGCACTCATGTATGGAATGTTTCTATCGCAACTGATCATATTGAGAAACACATAGTTCTTCACATTCACATTCAAGCATCACTTCAATATACACTCCACATTTCATATTCATCGGACCTTCTGTCCGGAAATCAGCACAATTCAATTCACATCCATTTATCAGTCAAAACATAATTTAATCAAACAATAATTGAGAGAAACCGTCTAGGCTACTCACAAGTCACTCCCAAAGCTAACGCCTAGAAGTTCCGGCAACGACTAGAGGTTGACGTTCTAGTTGCTCCTCTATATCAAATAGCACATACACATCCATCACAATTTGTACAATCATAAGTGTTTAACAATACACATGTATGTAATAAAATATGTGCAATGTACGTTAATGACAATCCCAGGTATTTATCCATTAGTTTCATCACAAATAATTCTCATATCAAAAACCATCTAAGTATAATTTATACTTAGGTTTATACCTCACTAATACTATTAAATTAATAATTCATTTCTCATTGAATCACTTCAGACTTTTCTTAGACACACTTTCAGGTCTACTGTTCACGTTCAATCAGAAGGTAACAATGATGTAATTTGATCATACTCTCTCCTAGAAAAGTGTTCCTATATGTCTTATGTTTCTATTGACACCAAAATCACTCAATTTGGTTCAGTAATTTGGAAGATATACCTCGAACATTTTCAGACTACTCTTATCCAAAATAGTAGACTATATACAACTTCTAGCCAAAAATTGAACATCGTAGAGATAGAATCACAATACAAAATTTTTTTATATATGATTTGTATCCTTATTTCTCTAGTTTACTCCAAATCAAAAATCATCTCATTTTGAATCCTACATATCCAAATATAATCAAAATACTGAAGTGTGTTCAATAAGATAATCCCATGTCATTGTTCCAACAGATTCCACATTTTCATTTGAACAACCTTTTTTCAATTCGATTTAGAATGCTACCAATTTTTGTGGAGAGATAGAAAAATGTGTTAGGAATCTATTGGTCAAAAAATGTGTTAGGAATCTATTGGTCAAAAAATGTGTTAGGAATCTATTGGTCTAAGAATCACTTCAATTGGAGGTCGGATTATGAAGTTATGGTCAAAAGAATCAACCATGCTCATGTCCTCAATCACGTTGTACCTATTGCGGAACAATTGACATAACTTTCACTAGAGATTTCGGAATAAGGTTTTCTTTGAATGGTTTCAAATATGACTTCCAGATCTATAACTTTCATGAAGAACTAGAAGGCAAATTCTATTGTCTAGAGGGCTAAAAATGAGACCAGATTATAGGATCAGATGAACAGTGCACCAGACGATATGACGTCACCACCAGACAATATGACCTCACCAGACGATATGTCCTCACTAGACGAAGCATCCTCACTAGACGAAGCGTCTTCATAAGACGATCCGTCCTTACCAGATGAAGTGTCCTCACCAGACGATACATCTTCACCAAGTGAAGCGTCCTCACCAGACGAAGCATCTTCACAAGATGATCCGTCCTCACCAGATGAAGCGTCCTCACTAGACAATACGTCCTCACTAGACAAAGCGTCCTTACTAGATGATACGTCATCACCAGATGATATGTCTTCACCAGACGATGCGTCATCACTAGACGATACGTCCTATACTCCTGAGCATCTCCACTTATAAGGACCATAACTTTTGACTTCGATATCTAAAAATTCCATACTATATACCGTTGGAAAGCTAGAAAGATAAACTACAACTTTCTAGAAGGAAACTTTGTCAAAATATGCCTAAATAAATACATTAAATTCATGTAAGTTCAGATCGAAGATTCAACTCTCAACTATTCATTCCCAGAAAATTTCCAGATTTCCATTTTTTAAAATCCAACACTTAAAATTTTTATTTCTAGTATTTTTACTCCATTTCATTCAACTCATTTACTACTATTTCATACTACCCCTAATATAAAAATTTAGTCAAAAATTATCGAAAGCCAAAAGTCAATGGTTTATCCTATTCATGTACTACCACTATTCTTTGCATTTTCAACTATGTCCATATTGTCTATCTTCTTTCCAACTTTTATTTATAGATTTATTCTCATCTCAGACTATCATTTTACAATTACTCTTCAACTCACAAATAATTTTCTTGATCATCTCTAAAGCTTCCATCTACTCACGTACACATACACACGCACACACACGCACACACACATACATATATATATGCACAGTGAAGAAACAGAGCATATCCCCTTTTCATATATAGTCTTCTACACTAACCTCATACACCATTTTATTTCTCTATCTAACTCCAAAAATTATTTCTACATCACCTGATCACTAACAATCCATTAAATACTAAATAACACTATATCTATATTTTCCATCCCATTAACACAATGTTCATGAATATATACACGTAAATGCCATGATTATGCAGATGATAGTAATTCATCAAATTCATTTCATAAACCCCCAACTTTAAAGGATTTATTTACTACTTACTTGTTAAAAACTTCAAAATCTTCAATTATCTTTAAGCCCTAAACTCCATGCAAATTCATGTATTCAACTGTGTAAAATGACCAGCTTCTGGTTTTTTTTTCTTAGGGTAGAAGAAACAATTAGCTGTGGGGAAGTGATGTGAGATAAGGAAAAGCAAAGTAATGTCTCGGGAGGTATTTGATGAAAAACTCTGTGTATTGGGAGAAAAGTTGAAGAAGGTGACTACAAAGAAGGAAACTTAGGAAAATTGTTTGAAGTACATCTTTCAAATCACGTAGTCTTTTAACTCTCAGAGCACAACAACTTACTTTTCTAACAAATTATAAAAAGCAACTTAACATTTATCACTTTCCTAATGTCTAAGCTCTAACCAAGTTTTTTTTGAACTAGTTCCTTTAATTCTCATCTTTACAATCCAATTATCTTTAATATCCTTTTGATTTTTTCCCTATTTTCCATAATAATCTAAAATTTATGAAAATTATTCCTAAATTCACCAAAATTCACAAATACAACAATTCCACTAATCAATAATATTTCTAATAAAAATAAATTTCAAAATTCTTGAAAATAACACAACTTGATCCAATTATACTCGGAATTATCCATAAATGCATGTACAATTATTTTCATGTGCAAAATTTTACTATTCATGTGTATGTGTATGACATTTTATGCATGAGCATGAAAAATGCATTTCTAATCTCTCATTAATCACTCATATTTACTATTCTAGCCTCCCCGCAGGTAATGAGATATTACAAGATGTGGTGATGTAGTGAGAGTTATATTAAATGTTTACGCAATACTTGAGATTAGTAAAGTTACGAATTTGCACTTGTATGTTGTATTGTGATGTTCTAAATGTATGTATGTTGTGATGTTTGAAAAGCATGCATATGAAAATCATGTGCATATGCGATTCTTTTATTGCATGATGTGTTATGAGTTCTTTATGGAAGTATACGACTTATGCCATGATTGACCTTTATAATTAATGGCTCTTTTTAGTTCAAGACATATTGATCTTTGTATGAAGTTAATGATCTTTTTTTAGAGATCATAAGTCTTGTTTTGAGACTAAGGTTTTAGTTTGAGACTTGATTGATGTGGTTATGCATGGTTTATGTTAGGTTATGATAGGCCACATTATACTAGTACTATACTAAAAGATTTAGTTAGTGAATTATTTATACTTATGATAATTAGTAGTTATATATTGATTACAATATTTATTGATTATAATATATTAATTAATATGATCGAGTAAGGATGATTTATTAAATTAGATTTTTAATTTGAAGTATTTTTCAAAAATTACGTTAAACTTATTTGAATTTTTTATTTGACCAAATCGAGTCCTTTTTCAAATAAGTTTCAAAGAAATTATTAAAGTCTAATTAATTTTGTCTAAGTAGGAGAATGTTATATTTTTCTATGAGAAGTGCAATTAATTAGTCTTTTGTTTTACAACTACGTCAAATACAAACTTGAAGGCCCTTGATTATATTATATTTTTTTTAGGGTCAGTTTCTCAACAAGGTTATTAAATGTTATAGGATCATTGCGTAGAGCTATTAGGGCACCTTGATGATAGGGTTCAAAATTATAATTAATTATCTTAACTCTTTGGAGTCATATATTAAGTATACAAATAAGGAATTAGGTCTAATCTAAATTAAATTAGTGGGAGAGATAAGAGAAAAACATAGACTATTTTCATCATGTTACATATATTTTTAAATGGGGTTTTTTTAAATTAAAAAAGCAACAATTATATCTTTTATGTGTTCTTAGTATTGATTTGCTAATAGTGCATTAATTATTAAAGTGTATTGATTATTATCAATTGATAAATTATAAGTGTTATTGTTATTTAATGAACTTATAATATTAATTGAATTCATAATTATAGTATATATTGGAGTTACGATTTTGTTGGAATTTCAAATATGAGTGTTCCGAAACTTATTTCAAAAGTTGTCTTATTCTGACTTACTACAAGACGTAGGCTATTATATATAATAGGAAGTATCTATTTTACTATTTAAGTAAAGTTTGTATTTACGGGAACATTAATCTAATTTTACTAATATTATAATTTGTTGTCATTAGTTTTATTACTTTGTTTCTTGTTGTCTAAATTGGTTTGCGAAATTTCGTTTAGCTCTCCAAATGTTAATATGATATTTTAGATAATGGACATGCTACTCCATCATACTTCTAGCAACTTTGAAAGTTCAATCTTTTCTTGTTAAACACTTAGAAGCAAGGTTCATTTAAATGTCGAAGACTTGATATCTTGGGATTAAATAATGAATCAAATCAAATGGATGACAACAAAATTATTTAAAAAAAAAGTATAAAGGTATCGTCAACTGTGCTTGCTAGATTTCGAGATTGAGCACTTTCTCTTTAGGAAGTCTTCTTAATTAAAGCAGTTTGTCTTGTCATAAGGACCAATTCAGATCAAAAGGAGGGCTATATTGATCACAAAGATTCTAAATCAGGAGTTGCTCCCTAATCCATCTTTGATATTTAGTTTTGCTTTTGTTTTAAAAATTCTAGCCATTTCTTTCCTTCTAAATGTTGTATAAGGGCCAACCAAAGACTATGTAACAAATGTACCCATCTCTTTGGTTTCCTTACTTTCAAGGGTAATTCCATAACCTTTCTGAAACATAGACTTCTATATGACTGATGACAAAGTTGCTTTCTTGTAGACGAGATAAAGCTCAAATAGTCGCATGAAAAGAAATGGTGAGAAGTTGATTTTGAGCTTTGTAACATAAGCACTAGAGGGTGTTGGAGCTTAGGAAAGGGATCCTATCCTTAATCCCAAACCTTTCCTTGAAGACTAACCAGAGATAAAATGAGTCTTTAGGGAGCAACTTTTTGCACGAAACAATTTTTCGCCAAAGAGTCACTGAAGCTAGGGGTTTTAAAAAATACCTACTAAAGGCATAAGTCTTGGTGGAAGAAGAGGACATGTCCAAAATAGGTTCTACACTCGACAAATAGGCTTGTTCGAATTGAGATCCGTTAAAAAATTGGCTCAACCCAACCTATTTCATGCAAGTTAAGAGTGGAGTCTGTGCAACTCTCATAAGTCTTGGAAGAAGACATGTCCATATTGAAGATATAGAAAAATCTCTAATTTTAGTTGAATTATTAAATATAATTTATAAATTAATATGTTTATTAAATAATTATTTATTTAATATACAAGAGAAAATATCGATTGTACTTTCGTTATTATTAAAAAATTTCCTTAATCACAAAATTAAGCCATATTCTAACAATTGTTATAAAAGTTAACTTAATTATATTAAATAATTAAGTTAATCATATTCTAATAATAAGTTTTGTTATCATAATATTTTTGTAGAGAAATTAATCTTAATTAAATCACGAACATAGGAAATAATTTTTAATTTTTTAATTATATCTTTTTATAACAACAACAACAACAAAACCCAGTAATTATATCTTTCTAATTGAATAATTTGAATACTATGATTCATAAATAAAAGGAGTAAAATGTACTTAATTTGAATTCCTACATAATTTTTTTAAAACTATCAATCACAAGCTGACTATTTGTCCAACCTCTAGTAATATCTATAAAGTAGAAAAAAACCCAAAAAAAAAACCAACACTTGAAAGAAAATACATGATTGCTAACTCCCTTGTGCACTAAGGTTTCTTTTTTTTCTTAAAATTAAAACATTTAATTATAATTAAAATTAATACTAATTATAATTATACTTTAATTTTAATAAAATAAAATATTTATATCTGATTTTAAAGTTTCTCAAGATTCACAATTAATTCCTACTCAATTTAAATTGAAATTTTCTGTTTTAACTACCATTTTATATATGACTCATTATGTTTATAATTGCAAAACCCAAAATTTTCCTTTCATTGAATAAAAATTTTCATGTTTGGTGAATAGTATTTTCGGATGAATAGTAAATTTTGTGGGACCTAACCTCAAAATAATAAAAATATCAAGAATAATTATTAGAGTTTAATGATACTAAAACGGATCGAAAATAAGTCATATAGGATCGATTTCGAGAGTTCCGAAAGTTTAGGACTAAAATGTCCTTTTTGGAAAGTAATAGTTATTACTGATTTTAAACTCATTCGAAAATTTTTAAAGCATCCAATCAATAAGTATTGACCCTAATTAGAGTATTTCATGGTCAATTCGATGGTAAGATGATTGCGGAATATTTTCATAATTTAATTCGGTTAGTTGACAAATTAAATTCAATAAAGGGCAATTTGGTCTTTTTACATGCCATTAAGGGTAATTTGATCTTTTTACATGGTGTTAGTAGAAGAACGAGTCATTAGAAGAGAACGAGCAGGAAGGTGAAGTGTGGAAGCCATTAAATGAGTATTAAAAGGAATACAGCAAGACTTTTGTCTTCATTTGAACATAAACGTGCGAGACCAAACAAAAGGGAGAAAAGAAGAGAGAAGAAGGAACATTCGGCCAACGAGGGAGAAGAAGAGGGCAGCTACCATTTTTCATGGTTTTGGAGCATACATTGTAAAGATCTTGATCAAGTGGAGGTACTCATCAAATACCAAGATATTGGAAGATAAATTGGTAAGTTTTCCTAACATAAATTTCTAGTTTTAGGGCTTTTTAATGGGATAGATTTATGTATGATAAATGATGAATTTTTACTTTCCATGGAGTAGATAATAAGTTTGCAAGCATTTAAGGGATGAATATGACAAGAGAAAGAATTATGTTTAGTGAATGTTTGTATTTGGTTCTCGGATCACTTGAACCAGACATCTTATTTTGACATAACTTGGCCTGGAAACCTCCAAATTGGGTGATTACAATTGGACATGAAACATAAGACATAGTACTAAAAATTATTAGAAGAGATCCTGTCTTAGTTCTGGCTGAATCATATTAGAATTTGAGATTAAAAATGGTGATTTGATGTTGCCCCTGTGATGGAGCAGCTTGGGATGTTTTATGCATGTTTCTTGAATTAGAACTTCAAATGGTATAATTTTTGATGATACGGAAACTAGAGACATAAGGAAACAAATGTCTAGAAGACCTCAAAGCCTAATTTGAACGTTTGCTATGTGAAAAGTAAGGAACAAGTGAAGGTATAACTTCTGGACATAGGCCATATCCCTGGCTCATCATACATCATCATGATATGGTAAATTAAATTAAGTGAGATAGTGTTTTTGATGAAATTGATAAGTTGTAATGAGTAAAAATATGATTTTAAGTGACTTTTGAAGTTAGAATTGGAAACAGAGAATAATAGGTTAGCTTTTAGTAGTAAACGGAAATATGATTAGCGTACATGTTACGAGATTAAATATTAATCTTGACTTTGATTAAACTGAATTTATAGTGATAATGTCTTATTTCTGAATTTGGAAATAAATACCTAAGTGAAATGTGCTTTTGTAGGTAAAAGAAAGGCACAGAACATGTGAGTATGCTTGGCGATAAAGTCATTTAACAGTGAGTACCTTTTAAATGTATTTTATGAAAATGATTTCTATTCTATCGTGAAGTGAACATGGATTATGAGTTTTATATTAATGACGCATTATAAGTGAATATTACGAGTACAATTTTATGTTTTTAGCAATATATAAATTAAAGTTTGAAAGTTAAATCTTATATGATTTGAGTTTATATTGAGATGATGTTATTGGTTAATAAAAAGGAAATGGATTTTAGCTTACGGTATACTGATAGGTTTTATAGATATTAATATATTGGTGTATAACGGTTAACCTAGTACGGGTAAGCGATGTAGAACTATCTCCGTAACTAATGGTTGACCAGTTATAGGCAAGCTATGTAGAACCAGCTCTGTAACTACCAGTATATAGCGGTTAACCTTGTACGGGTAAGCAATGTAGAACCAGCTCCATAACTAGTGGTTGACCATTTAGGGTAAGCGATGCATATCCAGCTCTGTAACTACTAATGTATGATGGTTATCTTAGTGTAAGTGAGCGATGTAGAACTAGCTCTGTCACTAGTGATTAACCAGTCACGGGTAAGCGATGTAGAACCAGATCCTTGACTTTATGCCTGAGGGTACCATATGGCAAAGAAGTTAGCAATAGGCTATGCTGTGTAAGAAATTCATGACATTTTTAATGCCTCCACTATTTATTTGAAAAGCAATTTGAGAAACTTAGATTTCAGGAAGCATATATGTTTTATATTAAATATTGAATTATGTAAATTGAGATAAATTTGTTTTAACGAGGTTTAAATAATTAAGTATGATTTGAATAGAAATTCTAGCACTTATTGAGCTCATTTAGCTCACACTCTCTTTTCTATTTTTAAATGAAACCTCCCAAGTGCATGATCAGGGGCTTCAATAGCAGGGACTCTACCTCACGACTAGTTAACTTCGTCACGTGTTGCTGTGTAGGCATCTTTGCCTTGCAAATATTTTTTTGAACATTTGCATCTTAATGAATATGTTTTGGACTATATCCTGTGTGAAGAACACATGTGTATGAATGTTTTAAAGTTAAATGCATGTATATGTCTGAGTTTATTTTTAAGATTATTGAAGTGACTATTGAGATTGCTTGTGAATGGACTTAAAGTCCAAAATTTGTAGTAGGGATTTTGAGACGATTATAGAAGTGTTTTGCACTTTTACAGGGCTTTTGAAAATTTGAGTAAGTCAAAATACAGTTATTGTGTTGTCAAAATTTTTAATAAAAATGTTTTTTTTAAAGCTCCACTACTTATATCTTTTTAATGTTAAGTTAAAGCTTTCTTGGTAAAAAGGCAATAGGCTTAGCTCTATGAGAACTTTCCAGCTTGATTAGATATCAACTGGAGGGCTACTGTGAGGTATCGGGTAAGCCATTTAGTCATTTCAGGATAGGACTCTGTCAATAATATGTTAGGAATGATTATAAATTACAATTTTAGTTCAAAATTAAAATTTGAAAGCTAAAAAACCTTTTAATTTATATTTATTAATTCTCTAATTAAATAATTTATAGCTATAAATCAAGATCGATGTCTAACAATATGTTGATTACTTTATTCATAAGAAAAAACATAAAATATGCTAGTTTTATCGTTTTGCTAATTTCTCGCCTTGATGAAACTATAATTAAGAATAATTTAGGAATAAAACATAAATGCAAATTGAATCTTATAATTGTGATCTTATTGCAATTTTAATTGTACAGTAATTATTGTAAGGACTTACCTTTATTATTAAAATGTCAAATATAATTAACAAAATACATAAAGGTAAATAATGCATTTATTTAATTATGTCACAAAATTTACAATCAACTAATTAATTGTTAGGCATACACTAACAATCTCCCATTTATACTAAATGAATCGCTTAAGTATCATATACTATAACTTTATATAACGATTATGCTACTGATTGAATAATAGACTAGTGAGTGAATTCCACCATATTTTTTACATTGAGCACTTGCTTAAATCTTTTAAATTTCATCTCAATTATCATTATAATTAAAAGAGATGCCTAAATACATATTTGGATCTTTAACGTTTTGTATGTATAATGACTCTAATGTTCTACATTACATTAATATTTTAACAATGCAAAAAACCATATCAAGTGTATTAAAGAACTTATCAATCGAAACAAGTTAAGCCAACGTACTTAGTGTACAAGGCTCTCCACTTTACGAGAGTCTGGGGAGGGACATAGATCTACGCAGCCTTTCCCTTATATTTTTTACAAAGAGGTTGTTCCGTGATTCGAACCTGTGATCTTTTGGTTACAAAGGAGCAATTTTTACTAGTTGATCAAATAATATTTTACTAATTAAAAATGCATTTTTAGCTTAATTAGCAATAATATTGTTCTAAGTAAAATATTCCTTAACTAGGATTTACTTCAAAACCTAATATTCATATGATCTTGAACTCAAATATCTAATTTCATAATAAAATAATGAATATCTTTAATACTTTATGAATATCAAATATCTCAAATATTAAACACTTTAGTACATTGTTTTTGTACTTAGACTAGAATAGGTAAATAACTTCCATATCTATCTATATAGATCTAATCCCTAGATTAAGTTATTACATTTTAAAATCCAACAAGAGTTATTCTTGGACTCTTATATTTTCAATAATTAAAATATGAATTTTGTTCTCAATGAGAAATATATCTCTATATATTGCTACTAAATAGTGCAACTATGCTCTCATTAACCTTTTTATAGACATTTTAAATTAACAATCATCTCTAAAACAAACTCTTTGAATTCATCATGAAAGTAAAATTTTCATTTCTTATAGCCTAAAGTATACATCAAATGTATCAACAAACACACTAAGAGGAGTAAGATAAAATTTGAAAAGTTCAAATATTATGCAGTAAGCCCAAGCCCAACTCAATCAGACTTTGGGTAGAAGTGAGCTCGAGCTCAAATTGATCGAGCTTTCAGCTATAGGACTTGGGCTTGGGCTTGGGCTTGAGCTTGAGGCCAACTCACTTTTTCTAAAATGGATCATTTAAAATGGATTTTTTAAATAAAATGTGTATATTAAATGTACGTAAAAATTTGAAATGAATAAATTCAAACTAAATTTATTAAAAAAGAAAGTGAGCCAAAATATTTTATATGAGAAATCAACATTCATTTAATTAACATAATTGCTTGATAAAAATGACTACCAAGTAGGGTTAAGGTGACCTCATGGTTTAGTGGGACTCTCATTAGGTGGTGTTGTTGTTTTTGATGGTGTTAATAAAAATGAGTTTTTTAAAAATGTATATGTTAAATGTACATAAAATTTTGAAATGAATAAATTCAAACTAAATTTATTTTAAATAACATGAATTAAAAGATTGTACATGAAAAATGCAACATTCATTTAATTAACACAATTGCTTAATAACAATTTTTTAATGTACATAAAATTTTGAAATAAATAAGTTCAAACTAAATTTATTATAAAAGAAAGTGAACCAAAAGATTTTATGTGAGAAATGTCACATTCATTTAATTGACATAATTACTTAATAAAAATTAGTTTTTAAAAAATGTATATATTAAATGTACATAACATTTTGAAATGAATAAGTTCAAACTACATTTTGAAATGAATAAATTAAAACTAAATTTATCTTGATATTAGTTTGGATTTTAAATGTTCTTATTACTGGTTATACAATCTAAGCATACATATAATGAATTCTACAAATTCATGAATCTATTTATGCAACAAACAAAACCTTAATACTATGAAAATCATTTTATTATCAAAATAAAAGAGTATCATCATGTTGATATTATCCAAAATTTTTAATAATATATATAATTTACAAAAAGTCAAAATGAAATTATCAATTATAGCTTGAGAGTGGAGTGTGAAGATTGGAGAACAAATATTGAAGTTGAGAAAACAGATAGAGACAAAAGTTTAAAACCTGCATAAAAACATACGAGTAAATAATTATATCTTCAATTATAAAAAACCAAAGCAATCATATGAAAAATAAATAATTCCAAAAACAAACATTGAAGATAACAAACCCGCAGTAGAGGAAAGGGGATAGCTAATCGTTATAATTACGATCACCAATAATTCACACTATTTCATCTAAATGTAGAAATATTATTATGTAAATTATACCTAATAATGTAATAATTGCATTAAGTGAGTATTAAACATATGATAATAAATAATTAAACACACCTTCATCGTCGAATATTTTTCGATTTTTTTAGTTCAAAGAATGGTCTCCTTCGTACCAGTACTTGTATTAATATAAGATGACAATATAAGATAAGAAAATATTATAAAGAAAAATATGCAAAATTGATAAAATTGATATATCATAAAGAATATAGTGTACCCTTAATTTCTTCATCATCTAACCAATTTCGGGCAGACATAAGGGCTCCTGTAGTACTAAGATGAAGTTAAGCACAATGAGGACTAATAACCAATCCGCAAACACTAAAAGTAGACTCTGAAACAATAATAGATGCTAGAATTGCTAAGAGGTCATGCAGTTGATTGCATTATCGGTAAATCATTTATATGATTCTTCCACCATAGAAATACCTCGAACTTCACCCCTTCAACTTCTGTCGCACAATATACCATCAAATATTTGTCCAACTTCATCATATTATAAGAAGTCCTAGCCGTTTTTTCTTTCAATAATTTGGTTTCATATTGCCTTGAGCTTGAACCTGAACTTGAATTTGAGCTTGAAGTTAGAGCTGAACTACTACGATCCTAATTATTGTCCAATATTAGTTGATAATTATTAAAAAAATTATACCAAAATTGTTTAATGACATCAACATGCTATTGGGCCCGATCACCATATAATATGTTATAATATAAATAAACCCCCTCTATCTTGTACAACGGGTCCAACAAATAAATAATTGTTATAGTACGTCTAATTATTTACCAATAAAAATTAAGCTTCTCATCACCTACCTTGTTATATCCTAGATCATCTTATTATAGTCAAATATCCATTCAGATACAACTTTCTTGATTTTTCACATATTGATAGAACAACTAAGCGAAGTTAGATACTTTGTTTCTAAGAACAATTTAATAGTAATATAAAATATTTTCATCTTTGTACAAAGTTCTTTAGCCAACGTCCATTGCACTTTTCCAGGTAGGTGAGTGTAGTGAGAATCTCTTTGTCGTAGCTCAGTAAACACCTCAACATATTAGGTTGTTGACTTGTAGCACCCACTCTCGCCAAACACATACTCAACATCTTGAGTGATGTCCTGGTCTGTGCCCTACAAGGGTAGCATGTTAGAACAGTCGAACATTCAAAACTCAGTACAAATTAAAAAACAAACAATATAAGCATATGCAGAAATCAATAATCAAAATTGGGCCCAATCTTTTCTTTCATAATATAAAAATCATATTTGTTAACACTACACTCCAATTCATTCTCATTTACAAACCTTTCCAATATGGAAGGTTATTACATGTAGAAACATATTCAAATACACATAATACTGTTGGACCCCGAATGTTTCATAAAAGTTAGAACTATTTGAAGGAGAAATTTTGGCAAGTAGTTATGAGTAAAAAGCAAATGAATGAAAATTCTTAAACCAAGAATTGATAGGCAAGGGTAAAGTAGCAAATGAGAAATGTGGATATGTCCAAGTTTTGCCTTCATGTTTCTGGTGGATAAAAGATTTTGAAGTGAGAAGAATTAAGGTGAAAGTTAGAAGTAAAATGAAAGCCAAAAATGA
>JANIJH010000006.1:64742073-64753383 GCA_024520975.1 Erythroxylum areolatum | reverse complement strand
TGTATATGCCGAGATACCTACACACTCACAACCCGATCCAACTTTACTATTTTATCCTTCCCATCGGTGATGGGATGTTACAGTATCACGAGGTGCTTTGAAAACAAAAGCTATTCTGGAAACAAAGGGCCAAGCAATTCTAGCTGAGTGAGGGGGATTAAAACTCCAAATTCTTTCATGTCATGGCTTCAAAGATGAGGAAAAAGAATTAACTTTTCAAGCTTCAAAATGATGCAGGAGCTTATCTTAACTGGGATTCGAACCTAGGAGATTTTATCCTCCAATCCTTCGAGGACCTCTTTAAGACTCAAGGGGGATTGCGATGAGGTCATATGGTGTGTTTCTAACTAATTAACAGATGAAGATAACTGCTTGCTATCTCAACCTTTCACTTAGGAGGAGGTTCATACTGCCGTTTTTGGTATGCATCTAGACAAGTCCCTTGATCCAGACGAATTAAATCCTTGCTTTTTCCCACAATTTTGGGATGTGGTAGGTCCTGCGATCACTCACGAGACTTTGGACATCCTAAATTCTGACAGGTCAGTTGGCTCTTTCAATTCAACCTTATTGGTTTTGATTCCTAAAAGGAAGAGACCTGATAAATTTGCTGATCTCAGACCTATAGCACTTTGCAATGTTTTTTATAAGATTATGTCCAAAATGATGGCAAATCATTTGAAGTTGGTGTTGCCGCATATGATTTCCACTTCACAAAGTGCTTTTGTACATGGGAGACTGCTTTCTGATAATGCTATCATTGCCTTTGAGATTCTCCGCTGGCTTCAGAGGAAGTGTCAAGGGAAGGACGGTATGGTGGCCCTAAAACTATACATGAGTAAGGCTTATAACCGTATAGAGTGGTCTTTTTGGCGCAGATGCTTTGGATATTGGGATTTTGTGTTAACTAGGTTTATAGAGTTCTTGATTGTGTCTCGACTGTCAACTTTAGCTTTGTTGGTGGTGGACGAGAGTTTGGTCTGATTTATCCAGGCAGAGGCTTACGACAGGGAGATTCTTTATCTCCCTACCTTTTTATTTTATGTGCGGAAGGGTTGTCAGCTTTGCTTAAAACAAATGAGATGGGAGGGTGGCTTCATGGGATTAAAATAGCCACTGGAGCTCCTTCGATTTCTCATTTATTTTTTGCAAATGACAGTTTTTTGTTCTTCAGGGCCAATCAGGCAGAGGCATCGCAAGTGCAGATGCGACTAAACACAGTATGAGCACGCTTCTGGCCAGTTGATTAATTTCGACAAATCCAACCTTCACTTTATCCCTAACACCATAGAGACTATGAAAAATGTGGTGACAAGATGTTTAGGCATTAAACAATCAACACATCCAGGTAAATATTTAGGGTTACCTTCAATAATTGGGAGAAAAAAGAAAGAGGTTTTTAAGTATGTGGTGGATAGAGCTTGGAAGAGAATTCAGGGTTGGCGTGATACCACTTTGTCGAGAGCTAGTAAGGAAGTTCTAGTCAAACATGTTTTACAATCTATTCCTCTCTACATTATGAGTGTGTTTCGTCTCCCAGTAGATACGTGTAATCAGCTGGAAAGAATTATGAATTCGTATTGGTGGGCAAAAGGAAAGGGAGAAGGTGGAGTTCATTAGATGCGGTGGGCTAAGTTAAGGAGGACGAAGGATTGTGGGGGTTCGGTTTTAAAGTGTGCGAGATTTCAATATTGCTCTGCTAGGTAAGGTGGGGTGGAGGTTACTCACTAACAAGGAATCTTTAATGTGTCAGGTGTTAAGAGCTAAATATTTTTCCTGTGGTAGCTTTCTAACTGCTACTTTAGGCAATAATCCGAGTTATATTTGGAGGAGTGTGCTAGCAAGTCAGGAATTTTTAAGGAGTGGTTGCAGACCCTGTGTGGGAGATGGTGCCTCCATTAACGGTTTTGCTGACCCCTGGCTACCTGATGATGACTTTCCTTATATTTATACTCTTAATAATACTGGTATGGACGATGTGCATGTGCAGGACCTGTTTGTCCCCAATCCAAGCCGATGGAACCTTGATCTTATCTAGAAAGGGATGTAAAGCTTATAAAGAGTATTCCTTTAAGTAGTATGACGAGACCAGATTGGTGGAAATGGAGGTGGGAACGACAAGGCCACTATTATGTGAAATCCACGTATAAGATGCTCAAGGATTGTGCTTCGATGACAGATGAAGGTGAGTGTCTTCTTTGGCGACTACTGTGGAAACTACAAGTGCCTTCCAAAGTGAAGCATTTCTTATGGCGTGCATTGTCCAATATCCTTCCAACCAAGCTTAATTTACACAAGAAGAAGATAGTTGACAATGCCTTATGTCCCCTTTGTCAAGAAGCCCCTGAATCCATTGACCATGCTCTTTTGTGGTGCACCAAGGTCCGATTTTTTTGGGACCGATTGGCTCTAGTAAGACCTGGCCATGAGGTAACTCTCATGCGATGAACCATTGACATGGTTCTTACACTAGGAATGGATCAACAACAAACTGTCATTTTGTACTTATGGTGTTTGTGAAGCTGAAGGAATGTTGTCGTCTGGGGACGGTGTCTATCATCTGTTCCTATGGTATTGTGGGCTGTCCATACTGCTTGCAGGGAGTGGGAAGAAGCAAACAGCCCCATGAGTGGTTCAGCGCAGCATGGCGCACGGGATGGGCACCTCCCTTGCTGATACCCACCTATGGCTGGTCATTTTAAATGCAATTTTGACGCAGCGCTGGATGTTTCTACACGACATATCTCTTGTGGCAACCTGATTTGGGATCATCAAGGTAACATTATTTATCTTTTTGCTAAGATTTCTGATGGTCCTCCTGATCCTACTCTCACAGAAGCAATTGGTATGAAAGAAGTTCTAACCTGGATAAAAACTTAATAATATACAGTGTAATGTTATTGAATCAGATTGTCTTCTACTTGTAAGTGCTTTAAAGGATGGTGTTTCAGATTTATCTTATGCTGGGGTGATTATTTCGGATTGTAAAGCTCTTCTACATGAGCTTTGGGACATTCTGTCATGTCAAAAGATCACCGAACAAGGCAGCCCATGCCATAGCTAGGGAGATTTTATTCCGGTCTGATTTTGTAAATTGGGGAACGGAGTTTCCCCAATTTGTGACTACTATTGCTTGTTCTAAATTTACTTCTCCCGATGTAATTCAACTAGGTTTTTTTCGTCAATTTTCTAGATCTAGTTAAGGTGTACTGGGAGAGTCTGTTGACTCAAGTTAGATTGGTCCAATTGATTCAAATTTTCTGGCCGTTTTATTAGTTATATAATTACAAGTTTTAAAAAAAAACTAAGAAAAGAAAAAATAGAAAGCTTGAGCATAGGCTTTTCTTCACTTGTTATTACTTATTAGGCCACATGCAATATGAAAAACAGAACTAATTAATTCATTATGTATTCAAATGATTTTTCTTTCTTCACATTATCCTTGGGGCAAATAATTCTGGAACTTACGTATAAATGAAGCAAATTATACATGAAATAAAACATTTGCAGCAAGTTTCACTCACTAAAATAAAGTTATCCGAGTTTAAATTTTATAATTTTTACCATGATATTTAAGGGATACTTCGTTCAATTTTAAGTTGTAACATTAAAGTGCAAATGTTATAAATCTTCACTCTTTTAATAATAAAGTTTTGATTAAATTTCTTTTATGTAATTTTGTTTGGAAATATAAACAATAGATATACTTTTAATATATTCCTAAATTAGTTTTTATTAAATAGTTTTCCTAGGATATATCTTATATCATAACTTAATGCAAAATATAACTTAAATTGGTTGTAGATGTTCTTTGAAGTTGGTTTAGCGGACAAGAAGGTGCAGAAATGGTGGAATTTTACATCCATTGCTGATTTTCGTTTATAATTTGGTTCGTAGTGCTAGAATTATGCGGCACTGCAGAAACCTCAGTTTACCATAAAATTAAACAAATCTGATTAAGATTTGACACCTTCCATATTTATGGTTAAGAAAAGATAATAAAACTATAGAAATACAACAATATAGATAATAACAAAAAAGAAAAAGAGGACCTATCGCTCTTTCTTGCTAAGGCTGCTATGTCAACGCAGCAGAATTCTTTGTTAAAACTCCATCTGTGGAGCTACAACACAAAAGCGTCTTCTCTCACGTCTGATCACCGGTGCCATTTCTTGTCAGACAACGATATAAGCTAAAAACAAGAAAAATCTGAGACCTATTAACAATCAAACTAAACAAATATGAATGAGAAAGTTCACTCAACACGAATGCTTTTGAGTGAAGAAAGTGTAATCTGGAACAATGCTTTAAGCAACACCACATAAACAAGTCCATTCCAAAAGTGGTCTTGTGAGAAAGCAATAACAAAAGCAAACATTATTAAAAGCAAAATTTTGGATTCGTTTTGCATTGATTAGATTAGTAACTGCAGATTCTAGCCAAGAGTTAGTCCATTATAACGAATTAGATGCCATTGGTTTCTACCTACTCTAATACTCCTTTGCTACTTCTTTTTGTAAGATTACTCCTTAATTATATCTTTCATTCTTCTTGAATTCCATTTCCCTTCTGTTGTTCCACTTATTTTATGCAAGACACGAAAGGGATTTGGGTCCTTAAAGAGCAAAGGCAATCACTCCAAGAACTTCAGAGCCAAAAATGTTAACGACAAGAATTGCACAATTTAAGGTAGGGACGGTTTGTTTCACTTAATCACCAACCTGACGGGCTACTTGTGCCACTCTTCGACCATCTCTCGATGATTCGTTTAACAAGCTAGACTTTTGTGCCACCATAATATCACTCGGTTTCTCTTCCACTTTTCTTGCAAAACTGCTACTGTCAAGAGACGATTCCCCATCAGGGCTGCTTGTACCCTCTTTCTTTCGTTTCCTTTGGAATGTATATTTGAGGAACTTATTATCAATTTGCTGCCTAGTCAGTGCCACGCTTGCGTCTGCTTCTTTTGGATCTGAGTTTACTAGCAATACACTGTCTACTCCAACGGCTGGTTTACTCCCTGGACATTCTGAAATCTCCGTGCATACAGCTTCCTTTCCACTCAATGCAAGCTCATTTGACAATAGCTTATCGTTGTTTCCTATATCCTGTCCTGTACAAGACCTAAGGAAATCTGAATCGCATGTAATGGCTTCCAAGTATCTTGACTGCGATTTTGATTCATTTGTATTTGAAGAGGAAATTGACAGTAAAAGTGTTCCTCGATCCTTCTGACAATCTTTACCGGATAGTGTATTGTCAACCTGATAAGGAAATTCCTTAAACAGGAGAGCTTTGCATTTCCTTTTCTTACTTTTTCTTTTTCTGTTAAACCTAACGGCATGAAGTTGGAAGCAGGCATCATCTGCTGGTACCACCTTGGCTTCATCTGGCCTTGTATCACCATCAAACATGTTATTGTTCATGGTACTGACTTTCTTGCATTTTTTACAGTCTTCTTCAACTTCTCCCTTACAGACTAGATTTCTTGCACCACCAGCTTGTCCACAAAGCGATGTATTTGAAGAGGAAATTGACAGTAAAAGTGTTCCCTGATCCTTCTGACAATCTTTACCGGATAGAGTATTGTCAACCTGATAAGGGAATTCTTTAAACAGGAGAGTTTTGCATTTCCTTTTCTTACTTTTTCTTTTTCTGTTAAATCTAACAGCATGAAGTTGGAAGCAGGCATCATCTGCTGGTACCACCATGGCCTCGTCTGGCCTTGTATCACCATCAAACATGTTATTATTCATGGTACTGACTTTCTTGCATTTTTTACAGTCTTCTTCACCTTCTCCCTTACATACTAGATTTCTTGCACCACCAGCTTGTCCACAAAGTGAATCATCTTCATCCAGCTGGTTCCTTTCAAATGCACGAATCCTCTGAGTGCAACCGTTCCTGTACAGCTCAGGCTCTTTGCTTCTCATCATAATCGAAGCAAGGTCAGGGCTGTAATCAAAGCTATTGTCCTGGTGGAAACAATTATCACTGTGGCATAGGGTACTATCATATATTCCATCCAAAGTTGAATCCTTCGTCTCATGAGCTTTAGTTATGGTGCAGTCTGCAGCAGGCAGAGAAGAGCACAATATTTTCTCCTCTAGTTCTGTTTCATGAGTTGCACCACTTCCATCTGGAGTTTGTACACCCAAAGGTTGCATCTGATTCTGGGTCGCCCTCTCCAGTTCATCCTGCAGTTGGTGCAGCTCTGCTCTAAGATCTTTTACTATATCTTCTGCTTCCCCAAGTTGTGCTTCCAGTTCTTCAATCTTTCTCTGTTTACTGAACACTGTCATTTCTGCTTCATTAACCTAGAGAGACCATGCGCCAGTCAACCCAAACAATCTAGTGAGGGTAAGTTGTCTAGTTAAAGCAGTAACTAAAGGACCAAGTCTTGACCTAAGTGTGTTAGAAACTATATTCAATTTAATAGGCGTTGATCTTTGTCTGTGGATACTATGGTCTATAGCAGAAGTATTTAGAACAAGTTACAATATAAAAATTTTAAAGAACAAGATAAAAATGTGCCATGCAATAATATGGGTCATCATGAAAGGAAAAAGCTTTTCAAGTACATGCAGTGTTTCTTTTGAAAGTGCAGAACATATAAGTGGTGGCTTCAGCAACTGATATCTTCCAAAGCATGCCTCTCAACTGTTTAAAAGTGAACGCTGTAACAATATTCATTGATAAGTAGTTAATATGCCTAAAGAACTCGAATTTGCATGATGTTATAAACAAGTTTAACCACCATTAAATTATTTTGGATATCATTGCATGCATTTCAGATTCATTATGAGGAGATTACTTGTACCAACTTAGAGAACATTTTTTCAATGCACAGTCTTTCAGGACTTAAAACTGACTGTGATGTTTGTTCTGGCAGATGTAAGACTACATTCTTAGAGACATCCGAAGATTTATGACTAGCAACACTGATCCAACTACCAGTCATCATAGGATAAGAAATTCTGTAGAAATATAAGAATAATGACAGTGCAGTAACAGTAGTTTCCCTTAAATGCCGGCCAGTAAGCCATCCTCCACAATACATCAAAGGATAAAACTGAAGAACACTTCAATCCAATGTAAAAAGACCATTTTTACTCGTCTATTGGCAATGCCAGAAGAAAATCCTATAGTCCAATCAGAAGGCAGTGAACCAGGTACAATAACACCAGTAGAAACAGTGCAAAAGAAAGGGGAAGTTAGAAATAAAATTCAATAAATTGAAGACAAACTTCACATATCAAGCGTTGTTCAACAACGGGGAAACTCCACTCACTTCATACAAGAGGAAACAAAACAACCAAATGAAATTCTTTAAAGACCAGAAAGACACTTCTGCCATAAAAGGAATTAACACGAAACACCCACAAGGAGAATCCTAGTAAGGAACACTCTAATAACAATCAAGACCAGCACTTTAACACAAACTGAAACCGGACCTTTAAAAAGAAAAAAAAAAAACCACTCCCGTCAGAGAGACAAACACGAGAATGAAGAGACCACTGTACCTTAGCATCTAACATCTGTTTAAGCCTGAGCAGCATATGAAGTGCTTCGTCTTTTGCAGCAAAAAGCTCGCGCCGATACCTCTGCGCTTTCCTCTCCGACACCATTATTCTCGCCGCCGCCTCCTTCGCCGTGTTCAGCATTATATCGACGTACGCCTTCTTCAACGCCGTCAATTTCTGTTCCCACCAAAAAAACCAAAACAAAAGAAAATCAAACAAAACGAATATGTAGAACTAAACACACGAAATAATCGAAATCAACAGTCATGAAAGTAAGAAGCACTGTGAGAGAAAGGTGGTCGTGGGTGAAGAGATGGGATAGGAAGGTAATTTTACCTCGGAATCGGCCATCGGGGCCGAGAATGCAGAAAAAAGCTTTTAGTTAGTTGCTGGCTAAGACCAAATGACGTTGTTAAGTGGAAACAGAGAAGCCGTTTCTCTCTTTTCTCTTTTGTTTCATTTCTCTCCCTCCCTGGACCTGTCTGTTAAAATGTATCTATTACAACACTGTCCTCCTAGTTCCTCTTAATTACGACTGCCACATCTTATCGCGCCAACAACCGATTCGGGAACGCACACAGGTCAGGCAATAGTGACGTGGCTGGGTTACAATGGGCCTTATAAAAGCCTCAACACGTGGCCGTACACATGTAGTCGTTTGATGGGAATCATGCTTTGGAAAGCGTGAGTTGGCGGTGGAGATTGCGGGTCTGCGGTAAGAAACGCGCAGAGGATTGTGGCCCCCTTTTGGTTGAGGAGACGGTTGGGACTTGGGAGTATTTTGGTTCTGGGAGAATCTAAGTAGCAGTTGGCTAGTGCTCCTGCTCTGCTCCATCTGTCAGCCGAAGTTCAACTACGTTAAACGTGGTTCAAGTCCACTGAACCTTGTTTTGAGTTCAATTCAACATTATTTTATAATAAAAACTACCTCCTAATATGCGTAGAATCTACAAAACGACATCGAACTGGCCATAGAACAGGGTTATTGGAAGGATTTGGTCCCGCCAAACATTGATAATGCTGTTGCCAATCTAATCGCGGCCTCGTCAAAATTCTAAAGCATATAATTTGATGAAATTTTTGTATCTTTCTTATATAAATGGGAATAAATATCACCAATTTCTTCTAAATTTTCTTAATTTTACAAAATAAGATTACAATTTAAAATTTTTATAAAAAACTCTTATATTTCCCCCCGCCCCTGGTGAGTATATATTATGTACTCCCAATTTACTAAAAAAATCCTTAAAAACAGTCAAGAAAAGTCCTTTTGTAAAGCAATCAACTAGTTGATGTTTGCAAGAAACAGGAAGTAAGACAATAACACCAGTTTGCAGTTTTTCTCAAACCACATGACAATCAATGTCAATATGCTTTATACATTCGTAAAAAATTGAATTTTACGCTGACTGATTATCACAAAATAGTGGTGTTGAAACAATAGGAGCCATCTGTAGTTCATCGAGTAAGTAATTTAACCACTGCACTTCACATATTGTAGTTGTTAAAGCTCTGTATTCTACTTCTGAAGAATTGAGGCTGATTGTGTTTTGTTTCTTGATTTTTTAAGAAATTAAGGAAGACCAAGAAACACACAATAACCTGTAATAGATCACCTAGTATCTGGACAAGTTCTCTAATTCGAATCCTATAAAGCTTTGAGCTTAGCTTCATTATCAGAAGAGAAGAAAATACCTTATCCTATAGTTTTCTTTAAATACCGTAGTACTCTGTGAGCAACAGTCAAGTGATCCATTGTAGGAGAATCAAGGAATTATGCTAACTATTGAACAACAAACGTGATGTCTGATCTAGTTGTAGTCAGATACTGAAGCTTGTCAATCAACTTTTTGAATTGTGTAACATTCTCCAATTTCTCACGTCCATCCTTCGAGAGCTTTTTCTCTGGTAAGATTGGCGTAGATACTGGTTTTGATTCTAAAAACTGAGTATCTTTGAGCTAGTCCAGTGTGTACTTCTTCTAAAGAATATTTATTCCTTGCTTTGATCTTGCTACTTCAAGTCTAAGAAAAAACTTGAGTTCTCCAAAATCTTTAATTGTAAATGCATCATGTAGGTGCTATTTAATGTTATAAATCACTTCCGTGTTATCACTAACCACTATGGCATCATCCACATATACTAAAAGTGCCAAAAAACCTTCACTTCTAGTTTTGAGAAACAAAGTCTGATTTGATGTAGCTTGTTTGAAACCGTACTAAAGTAATGTTGAAGTCAACTTGGCATTCCACTGGCGACTAGCTTGTCTTAAGCCATAAAGAGATTTAACCAATCTGTAAACTTTGTTTCCATTACCATCATAGCCTTTAGGAAGCTACATATACATTTCTTCATCAAGGTCTCCATGAAGAAATGCATTGTTGATATCCAGTTGATGTAAATGCCACCCTTTGATTGCTGCTAATGCAAGGAGAAGTCTGACTGTTGTCATTTTGGCCACTGGACTAAAAGTATCTGAAAGATCTATGGCCTTTTGTTATGTGTAGCCTTTAGCAACTAACCTAATCTTATATCTTTCCACTGATCCATCTGCCTTTCTTACATCTGATTGCTTTCTTTCCTGTTGGCAAATCAACTAGTTCCTAGGTGTTATTTTTCTGTAGGGCCTCTATTTTTGCTTGCATTGCTTTTCTCCAATATTCATTTCTAACTGCTTGTTCATAAATATGTGGCTCATTTTCTTGATCCACTGCAACCACAAATGTATAATGTTTAGGAGTTAGTTTATATAAGAAAAAACATTAGAAAGTTGATGATGACTTGTTCTTTGAATAGCCATGCATTTGTAGTCAGTTAGGTATTGTGACTTTGACTTTGTTCTTGGGGTCCTTCTCAAGCTTTGATTCGAATGTTGTTGGATTTGAGCTTGTGCTTGAATCTGATTTTTAGGTTGACAGTGAACAGATGAAGGAATGATTTCTAGTGTGATTGAAACAGAATCTGATAAGGTGACATCCATTTATGGTAATGTTGAAATAGCAGGAATAGGTTGAATGTTATTAAATAAGGACTGAACTGATGATGAAGGAAAAATTAAGTGATCATTGCTTTGCTTATCAGAAATCTGCATATTAGTAGTTAATGTGGAAAAAGGAAATATATGTTCATAAAAGGAAACATCTCGAGAAGTAAAGATCTTTTAAGCTTTAATATCAAAAGGTTTAAAAGCTTTAATACCTAGAGAGAAACCAAAGAAAACATATTTAATGCTTCTGGAATCAAATTTATTTTTAATGTTAGAATGATTTGAAGCAAAAGCAAGTCAGCCAAAAACTCTCAAATTATTGAGATTTGGTGGTTTAGAGTATAATGCTTCAAAAGGTGATATATTGTTAAGAACATAAGTGGGTATTCTATTGATCAAATAAATAGCATGCAGCACACATTCACCCCAGAAATGGATAAGTAAGTTTGCCTAAATTCTTAATGCCTTTGCTACATTCAAAATATGCTGATGTTTTCTTTGTAGCATCCCACTCTCGCAAGACCCAAACTTGACATCAAGGGTGATATCCGAGCTCGTGCCTCACGAAGGTGGTATGTTAGAGCACTTAATTACAGTCCAAAACGCAGAAAGACATTTTTAAACATTTTTGAAATCATCGCAAACGCGGAATTCAATAAACGATGGGGTTCATTTTAGTTCGAAATCATTTTCAATCATATCACAATTCCAGTCATAACAAGGTCCGCATCAATATTGAACACTTTCAGAAATTATATTACAAATACGGCCTTAGCCAGTAAGGACCCACTGAAATAAAAC
>JANIJH010000006.1:64435059-64459083 GCA_024520975.1 Erythroxylum areolatum | reverse complement strand
TTCTCACCAATTCTTTCTCACTTTAAATTCATTTTAATATTTCTAATTTTCATCAAAAGTTCGGGGTCCAACAGAACAGGTGGGTGGCGACGGTGAGATGAGACACACGCTGGAGAGAGAGATTGAAAAACCAACCAACGAAACGACGAACGAGGTGTGGAGCAGTTATCGACGACGTGACTATGGGGTTCTGCCGACGAGTGGGAGAGGAACAAACTGGCGATCAAGTTAACAACGTTTGAACTTCGCCAAAAATTGATCGGAAAGCAATTAAAAAAAAATCTAAAAATCCTAGCACTTTGATACCATGTTAAACATAGAGATAATTTTTTATTCATACAAACATAAATAGTTAATGTCTAACCTTAGAATAGGAAACACAATCAATAGTAGTAGATGCTTTCCTATTTTATCACTATACAACTCAATAATGATGTTACAAAGCTTTTCTTGGAGATGAAAGGAACATGGATATGAAAGGAACTTGGAACAGGATGCTGCTACCTATAATATTCTTATCGAAATGTTTGGCAAAAGTTGGTATTTTAAGGAGGTGGTGACTTACTCCATGATATGGTTGAGGAGAATGTGGAGCCAAATATAAGAACTTACGAGGGGTTGATCTATGCTTGTGGGAAAGGAAAGTTGCATAATGATGCTAGGAAGATGTTACCTCGAAAGAGTGAGAATCAGACAGTTCCGAGTTCAAAGGCATATACAGGTAGTATTGAGAGCTCTGGACAGGTTGCAATATATAAGGAGGCTCTTCTTGTGTTAAATACTATGAATGCAAGGGGAAACATGCTTACTGTTGAAACTTATAGTTCGCTGATTTACATGTCTGCAATCAGAAAGTTGAAGTAGTATTGTTGAAGATGGATGAGTCTGGGGGTGCAAGAGACAGATTCCTTCAATTGTATGATTGAAGGTTACGGACAAGCAGGCCAGTGTGAGGAAGCTATCAAGGCAAGTGTTGACATGGAGAAGGCAAGATTGGGTCCTGATGAACGTACCCTTGAGGCTGTTCTGAGCGTTTTGTGTATTATAGGTCTGTTGAGGAGAGTGCGGACCAGTTTTAGGAAACTACAGCCTTGGAAACATTACCAAAATGTCATATGCTACTGTATGATGCTAGCTGCATGTATACAAAATAACAGGTCTGTGCTCATTCAATCTTATGTAGGATCATTGTTAAGCTATTTTAACTTTTAAGCAGCAGCCATATATTGAAATGGTTGTTGTTGAAAGAGATTTACATGCAATCATCGTTGGTCTTTTGTATGCCTTTTGTGATAGAAGCTGAGGAAAAGCTACTTGTTGATTTATTAGTTAGTGGGTACGTAGAATATAGCAGAGTTCTATTATGCATATGATATGAAAGAAAACCTTCTTAATTCTTCACACAAGCTTATTCTTTTTCAGTTCTCCAAAACCTTAATATAGAGACAAGAGTTAAGATGGATTTTGCAGCATTATGCATCCTGTGCTTCTCATATTAATTGCTCGTTCAATTATGCATAGGATTTAAAGTGCATCAGCATCTTTATGTTATGTCTTGCTCTATGCCACTATTGCCAAGTACATTGTGCTTTATACTTTCAAGAAAATGATTCAGCTCATTTTCATTCTTCTCTATTTAAGTGTGAAATAAATGGTTAGCTTTATTAACTAAAATAGTGGGCTCAGCAAATCAGTTGAATAGAAAGACCTGAAATAAGTTCTATAATTGATTGTAAGATTATTTATTGCAATAGTTGTCGCCTTTTCTGAATCATGTAAAATTATAAGCTTAGATGCAAAACTTCACATACTTGTTTAATTCATTGGAGGCATTTTGATACGAAGGTGTACCTTGAACAAACTGCAAGCATTAATTGCAAGCATTTCCTTAAGCTCTCTAAAAAACTGAAGGGTAATAATTTCGCAAACTTTCCAATTTTTATTGTGAATGTCTCTAGCCAAACGAAAACAAAAGCAATCAAAATAAAATAATAAAAAGCACAAAAAATTTGGTAACGCAGTTCGGCATACCTTGCCTATATCTGCGGGTCCCTCATCTAGCTTAATACTTTCACCGAAGTATAATAAATTTACCCAAAGCTTTACTGAACTCACACCACTCAACCCTTGACACTATCTCTCAACCTCACTTCTTATGAAAGAATTTCACACCCAATAGTATGATCACTTTGTACTAACCTCAACAGAGGATTTTTCCAAACTACATTTAATTAAACGACAATTAATAAAAATAACTCAAGTGATTAATCAACTAATAACAAAATAATAATACACTTAAGATAAAAGAGAAAGACTTCCCTATAGTTTCAGCTTCTCGAAATAGATCTAAAAATCTATTCACTAGTTGAACTGATTCATCCAAGCTTCAACAACCCCAATTAAACCATACGAAATACTTCATACATCATGTATATTTCACGCACAAACCCAGAAGACCAAGTCTGAAAAATAGAAGTTAACCCGTGGTGTTTATAACTCAGAACACACACACCACATAAGAATAATTCTCAGAATTTTGATGTTCACCCACGGTGTTTATCTCACGAAGAACACATGCACAACCCCAGATAAAGAAGTCTGGAAAAATAACAAACTGACCCACGGTTTTTGCAAACCCAGAAGACATGAACTTACAACTATGTTTTTCCAGTCATCAATTAATGCACACTTCTTTTAATGAATAGATCGTCCCATTCCTCAACAGTACTAAAAGCCAGGAGCTTGGATTCGTTGACACCTAATCGTTTCAAGAGATCCCTTAGTGAATAAGCCCTCATGGTAGTCAACATAAGCTCCACTCTTAATAAATTCATTGATGTCAGTAATTGTGAGTTGGAGCTTTTCAATTGTTAGAAGACTTGTTAAACTGGCTATATAACTTTGTGTCAGAATCAACACCACTAAAAAACCCAATACGACAAGACCCAAAAATCATATTAAACCCCTTAGCCACATATTAACATAATCCACCACACCTCTTCTCAAGATACACATCTGCTCAAGATAGGATTCCATAACATCTAAAACATTATCCAAAATAACTTTTTGAATCCAAGTCAAACAAGGATTATTGGTTAGTTATCATCATCCAATTAATATCTTATAGGTCTAATTAATAAAGAATGCCAAAACTAATAACTTAGATATATAACATATATCAACTTAGATATATAACATATATCAACTTAGATATATAACATATATCCTAACAATCTTTCCCTTTTTAGCATTGTTTGTCACAAACATGAATCTCCTCCTAAATAACATAATTGGATATATAAGTATCAAATTCACAATTCATATAACAAATACTCTCCCTTAATCAAACATCAAGTTTCAAAGAACATCAAGTTTACCCAATCATCTAAATTGACAAAAAGATGCCAAAAATCATGACAAATAGTCACGTATATACCTTAAAATCTCCCTCTGATTGGAATATTCATCATAAACAACCTGATGTCTCCCTTTAGGACAAAACATTGTCAAAACTAAGAATGCCTTCAATATAATCAATCTCAGTGAATAAAGAAACATAAAAATCAGATGACAATTTACCACCAGTCAATACATATGCCAACATATCATTACTTACTTCAATTCCATCTTCATAAAATTGATCAAATTCGTAAACCCAAGCAAATAAAGTTGAGTGTTGCTAGTGTAGTGAGAGAGAGAGACACTTGAGAGAGAGACCCACATTGATGAGAGGGCTGAAGAGTCTTCGGTGGAGCCAAATAGAAGTCACAATGTAAACTACTAAAAAGATGGGATGACAATGGCAACATAAAAACTAAAGAACTAAAGAAGACAATTTTTTATAACGTTTCGTCCTTTTTTTAACAACACAAAAAAATACTTTAAAAATGTAAAGTACACAATTCATGTGCCCTTCGAAGAATTTCAAACCTAGGCTTATTCCTAATCATATTATCTCGGTCATCGGTTTCTTCTTTGAAGCAACTGACTTGTCCTTTGTCTGAACAGTTTCTTCAAAAGCAGTAACTAACTGTGAATCTATATAATTTCTTGTTTTTCCTTCACAATGTCTTTGTTCCTATAATTGACCCTTTCTGATCTAAGTTTGCTTCGGTACCATAGGCTGCTACTGGAAATTTAATAGAAAGTGTCTAGATTTTTTATTTCCCCTTTGAAACATCATTTGTAATATTTTGTAGTATCTCGACCTTATATGCCCGATAACGTCGCAAAAATGACACATGGGTACAAATCTTCAATTCTTTCTTGATGTTTCTTCTTTTCGGGCAGATCTAGACTTATCATTTTTCTTCTCATTAGCTTTAGAGCACTCACCCTTATAGTCAATGCCTTAAAGATCTCCTTTAACCTTACCAATTTTCATTAACTTTTCTAGTTTTTCTTTGCCTTCATTCAATATTTTTAATCCCTTTTCGGTATTTACTAATTTCATTCTAGCTTCACCAAGCTCATCTGACGTCAACATCAATTTCTTCTCTAACTCTTGGATGGTGTTCTTCATGGAGAGATTCTCTTCCTTCAATCTTTCATTCTTTCTACATATTTTCACCCATTTTCGTACATTAATTCGTAAGCCTCGTAAATGTTCTCCTTTTTATCACCTGAACCACTTTCATCACTGTCATAATTTGAGATCGAACCTTGAGCTTATTGGTTTGTGTTTATCTCAAAATTTTTTATTTACTCCCTTTTTCGTCCTCATTTACTTCCTTCTTAGTTGTTGTTAAGCAAGAAACTAGGTTTTTGCTGTATAAAGTAACAAACGCAGCACTATTCACAATTTCTTCTTCACTTCCATATTCACTTCCGAATTCATTATCACTCCAAGTGCTTATATATGATTTTTCTTTTCTCTTCTTCATGATATTAGCACACTCTGCTTTAACATGTCCGAAGCCTTGACACTCATGGCATTGAATTCTCTTTACCTTTCTTTCTCCCTTTTATGTTTTGGATTGTTGTTTGAAGTTGTTATTCGAAGAGCTCCTGCCATTTTGCCTAAACTCAAGTCTGTTCGTTTTCACTCTCTTCAGCTACTTACTGAACTCTCGTGTTAATAGCTCCATATCTTCATTCTTGTGGAATTCATCTATTAACGACTTTACCAATCTCAGCTTGCAATGCTAATCCTTTCTTTTTTCTCTCGATTGTCCCTCAACAATTTCATTTCGAAATTGGTAAGAATTCCAATTACCTTCTCTAATGATAAGTCATTGATGTCATGAGCCTCCTCAATTGCTGCAATTTTTGGAACAAATCTTCGAGGTAGTGATCTCAACGTCTTCTTTACTAGTTTCAAATTGGAATATTTCTTCCCGAGTTGATATGCCTTATTTGCTATATCTCGCAATCTTTCATGAAAATCTCCAATAGTCTCATTTTCTTTCGTCTTCAGTTCTTGAAACCTCACAGCTAACATCTGTAGTTTTGATGCTATCACATAAGTCTGCAAAGTATCTCACGCTTCTTTATTCGATTCACAAGCTGATATCATTGAGAAGCGTCCTTCATCAACAACACTGAAAATTGTGTGCAATGCTTGTGAATTTTCAAGTGCTCTTTCTTCTTCGGCTCTTGTCCATTCAGATGGATCTTTTAGAACTATCTCTCCCTTATCATCAGTAATCATCATATGTGTCCAGCCATGTAACACCGAGTTCCATGTTATTGTTCCCTGTACTTGAATAAAGACTCTTATCCGTGATTTCCATACAGGATAATTGGAACTGTTCAACAGCGATGGCCTTATAATTGATGTTCTTTCTCTTATGGCCATATTTGCAAAACTAAAATTTACACCAACTTGCTACCAAGTTCTGAATCAGTAACTTTGCTCTGATACCAATTGAAAAACCAAAGGGGTAGTAATTTCGCAAACTTTTCAATTTTTATTGTGGACTTATCTAACACAAACGAAAACAAAATCAATCAAAACGAAGTAATAAAAAGTACCAAAATTTGGTAACACAGTTCGGCACACCTTGCCTATGTCTGCGGGGCCTTCACCCAACTTAATACTTTCATCGAAGTATAATAAATTTACCCAAGGCTTTATTGAGCCGACACCACTCAACCCTAGATACTATCTCTCAACCTCACTTTTTGTGAAAGAATTTCACACCCAATAGTACGACCACCTCGTACTAACCTCAGCAAAAGATTTTTTCTAAACTACTTTTAATTAAACGACAATTAATAAAAATAACTAAAATGATTAATCAACTAAGAATAAAATAATAATACACATGAGATAAAAGAGAAAGATTTCATTAAGGTTTCAGCTTCTCGAAATGGATTTGAAAATCTGTCCACCAGTTTAACTGATTCATCCCAGCTTCAACAACTCCAATTAAACTATACAGAATACTCCATACACTATGTATATTTCACGTACAAACCCAGAAGACTAAGTTTGGAAAATAGAAGTTAACCAACGGTGTTTATAACTCAGAACATGCACACCACATAAGAACAACTCTTAGAATTTTGATGTTCACCCACAGTGTTTATCTCACAAAGAACATATGCACAACCCCAGATAAAGAAGTCTGAGAAAATAACAAACTGACCCATAGTGTTTGCAAACCCAAAAGACATGCATGTACAACTATGTTTTTCCAATCATCAATTAATGCACACTTCCTTTAATGAATAGATCGTCCCATTCCTCAACAGTACTGAATGGTAGGAGCTTGGATTCATCGACACCTAGGCAGTTCAAAAGTCTCTTGGTGAATGAGCCCTCATGGTAGCCAACATAAGCTCCACTCTTAATAAATTCGTTGACGTCAGTAACTGTAAGTTGGAGTTTTTCAATTGTTTGAAGACTTGTTAAATTGGTTGTATAACTTTGTGTCAAAATCAACACCACTAAAAAACCCAATATGGCAAGACCCAAAAATCATATTAAAACCCTTAGCCACGTATCAACATAATCCACCACACCTCTTCTCAAGATATACATATATTCAACCAAGATTAAACCGTGATTCAATCCCCCAGCGGTGGTCGGGTCTGCGACTGGGGGCCCTTGGGGTTGGGGATCAACCTTTTGGAACAAGATATATATATATTCAAGATAGGATTCCATAACATATAGAACATTATCCAAAATAGCTTTTTGAATCCAAGTCAAACAAGGATTATTGGTTAGCTATCATCATCCAATCAATATCTTATAGGTCCAATTAATAAAAAATGCCAAAACTAATTACTTAGATATATATCATATATCCTAACACCCTCCAAACCTTTATTTGCACTTATTTACCCTTGATGAGATCATAAAAGAAAACAGTGGTTATCTCTCCATTAATGTGCAAGTTGTTGACGCTGCTAATATTTCTCATAATTGATATTAATAAGATAAAATTACAAATGTGTGAGATGAACCACTAGTTATTTTCCCCGCATATCATTTGAAATTTAATATTATCTTGTTTATGAATACGGAGAGAGGAATAGCTAGATGGCTCCCTCTGGTATTTAACCTGTGAAAAGTGCATGGTCAGAATAGATGTCTCGCTCTGGTATTTAACATGTGAAAAAGTGCACGGTCAGAAGCTTAGTTTATTATGTTGACCGGTGATTTGGTGCTTGCCCAAGTGTTGGGAATATTGCTTGCAAAGTGCTTCATGATCAGTCACTTCTGGTTTGCTTATTTAGAAAAGCTGCTTCAAGTTGGGACAAATAAATCTACATAGTGCATATTCAATTAAAGCACTGTTACTCTAAGGTCATTATCTCAGCGAACTTTTTGCCAGATGAACCATTTCTCGTTCACATTTTAACCTCCTTGTTTTCAGGTGGAATGATGCCTATGAGATACTATACGAGATGCTCACTAACAAGGCATTTTTATATTCAACAAGTGATTGGCCAGATGATCAAGGAAGATTATGATGATGAATCAAACTGGCAAATGGTTTAGTAGGTGTTTAACTTAACTCAAAAGGTTGCAGCTTGAGAATAAGGCTTTGTAACACGCTTCTGGAAGCTCTCTGGTGACTGCGTCAGAAAGAACTACCTGCAAGAGTGTTCAATGAACCATCAGGACAAGGGCTATTTATGAATTTTCCCGTAAAAGCAAACTCATACGGTTTGATAATGGCATAGGTACTAGGAAGGACCTTTTCAATTCTTTTTAGTTAAAATGAATTCTTACACATTAGATGTTAGAGAATTTCACGGGATGTTGGGGGGGTAGTTGATATACAGCACGATGTGTTTGGCTTAATGATATTCATGAGCTGTTCTTGAATGGCGAGGATCTCTCTCAACTATGCAACTGTTTGTTGCAGTCCAAAGTCCACTTTTCCTAAGCACTTTTCACACTTGGCATCACAGGAGAATTATACAGGGAAGGCCTGTGTGAATTTTACCTGCTATTTTGCTGTGTCTATAGTCAATTTTACCTGCTATTTTGCTGTGTCTGTAGCCATTTGATCAATTTACCTTAACCGCTTTCTTCTAGGTTTACTGGTTGGATTCATACGATGTAAGCTCCGTGCCTGTTATCTTTCTAATTTTTTTCAATATAAGATCAGCTTGGTTTTGTTGTTGTCAGTGTGAAGCATCTTGCCAAATATGCCAAATTTGTTGCGTTTCTCTTGTTCCATCACCCTATATATTATAATTGATGTTGAATTGTGATGTATTCTATAATTCATGTTTTGATGATAATAAAACATAATTACTGTCAATGAGTTTGTTTTTATAAAGCAATAATGGTCATGCACAAATCAAGATACTATTCATGCAAACATTAAGAAAAGTTGGAGTTTAAGTTATTCAAGTGAAGAATATAATCCAGACCCCGAGGAACAGCAAGGCCCAAAGTTATAAATGAATATATAATGTTTATTGTATTTCTTTTGGAAGCTTACGATGAATAAACACATGTTCATTTTAGATATTAACTCATTGCATTAGTCTTTTCAATTATCAAGAGGAATTAAGGTTTTGATTTTAAATAAAATCCTCTTGAAGTTGATCTTTGAAACATTATTTGGGGACCATTTGAGGAAGTGTTTAAGTTAATTTTGCATAAAAATTTAGGTTTGAATATTTAAAGATGTTGGAAATTCGATTTTAAGTGTACTGATTAGCCAATAGATTAAGGTTTCTAAACTTATGTATTGAGAGTTTGTAAGGACATTTGTTATTTCATTGATCGACTAATATGGTACAAATATATCACATTAGTAGATCAATATCTTAACGAGTAGTGAATCTGTGCATTCATTGCCTATTAGTTGACCATTATGCTAATTGATTGACCAATCCATAAAAATTAGTCGTTGACAACAACTGATTCTTATTTCTAACGACTATTTTGACCTATAAATCTTATAAATACATGTTTTTTTATTGGTTTAGACATGGGATATATTTGGTTGTAAAATATACATTTTTCTAAAAAAATTTCAAAGTATTTGAAGCATTCATTATTATATTTTGAAGTGAGTAAGCCTTTAAGGCTATCAAAAGTGATCAAGTAAGGTCTTTTAAGTTATAAAATTCTTTTGTGAGTAGAGTATCCCTACACCTTAGAAAAAGATTGTAAAAAGGGCTGCTCTTTACTCGTGGAAAATAAGATCATTGTGAGAAAGTTCCTCTTCACCTTATTGAAAGAAAAGATGGTGAGAATTTTGAGAAGTTTCTTAGACAGTAGAAGTAGGAAACGATTGTTTACTAGACTGCCACAAATTGATTTGCCTTTCTTCTTCTTTATATTCTTTAAATTATTATTTAATTGCATTATTGATTTACTTTAACCTATTTTTCATCATATATTTGTTTAATTTGATTCATTAGATAGGAAATACTTGTTTAAATTTATCAACACTCAATCCACCCCTTTAATGGGTGCCATTAGGTACCGATAAGCATCTTTGCAACATATCTCTTAAGATAGCATTCCAAATGAAATTTTATAGTAAGGATCATATCGTCATACTTAAGTTCATTTCATATAACCAAGATGGACAAAACATTAATAGATCCCCTCTTTTTAATGGCAGTGACCATCTTATTAAAAAATTAGAATGAAGTTTTTCTTAACACTGAAAATATTAACTTGTGATAGATAATTTCAAATATCCCTTTCACTCTCATGAAAGTCATAATAAAAAGATTTCTAAACATAAGAAAGAATGAGATCCATAATATGAGGCCTATTTGTTTAAAGGTTAATTATAAAAAATTACAAATTTTACTCAATTGTGCAATACTAGCCCGAATTTTAAAAAGTGACGCTAAAATGTTTCAACTTTTAAATTTTAGCAAAATAGTTCGACGTTAAGTCCTCTATTAATGAAGATGATATGATAACCCACATTAGATTAATATTTTTTTCACGTGGCTGTGACATACTGTATTTGTTATATGTATAAATTTTATTATTTAATATTTTAAATATAAAAACCTTAAAATAGTTATACAATCCTTTATATGTTTTTCTTCATAATTATTTTAGAATTTTTTATGTTTCTAATTTATTAAATAATCAAATTCATACATGGCACAAATACAATATGTGACAGCCCTATAGCAAAAATAATAATTTGACATAGCTCACCACGTCATCCACATTAATAAAGAACATAATATCAAGCTATTTTTGCTAAAAAGTGAAAGTTTAAACATTTTAATATTACTTTTTAAAGTTCAAGCTAATATTAAAGAATTAAGTAAAGTTTTACATTTTTTATAATTAACACTTCTTTAAACAACAATTTTACTCATATCTTATGATGTGCGCTAGGTATAGATAAATTAAATAAGGAGTAATTAAATGTATGGAAAATTTTAATGGAGTTAACTCCTCATTAGTTAAATGTCACGTCAATAGTAATGAAACATTTTTTATTTTTTAATAAAAAGTATACCCGTTACCACATAGCAAGTGCAACCTATAACAGTAGGTTCTATTGCTATGTGGTAAGTGAGACCCATTGTTTGAAATATATAATAGTGGGCCCCATTTTCATGTGCTAGTGACACCCACTTTTTGATTAATTTAAAACTATTTCGTGGCGATGGGACCCACTATCTATTTAGAAAATATAAAAACTAATGTCATATTAGTATAAACATGGCATTTAATTAACAAAGAGTTATCCTTGTCTAATTTTCTATCCATCTAGATTCTATTCCAAACGTTTTGAAGATGTTAGAATTCAACTTTAACGCTTTAAAATGATAGGGTTCAAGTTGTATTCTATTGTAAAAGTTAAGGCTCAAAATGCACTTTTGGCCTCAGAAATAAGTTAAACAAGCACGAAGAAGGCAAGCTAGTAAATATAAAGTTCTACCAAGGTATGATTGGTAGTTTATTTTATTTTATCATAAATATATTTAGTGCACGCTTATGTACTAGATTTTTGTTGACTCCTAGGGAAACCCACCTCATAACCGTCAAGGACATACTTAGAGATAGCAAACGGGCTAAGGCCTAACCCAAAATCAATGGGTCAGGCATAGGTCCATTGCCAATCGTAGATATATAACTATTTAGCATATTGTCATTAAGACTTTGGTATCCTAAAGAAATTTTTTAAAATTGCTTAGTAAGACGTGTATTATTTATGTAAACTTTTTAGATCAGAAAAGCACATCTAACACTTATTAATGTCTAGGAAATTCATTAATATAACAATCTAGTAAGAAATAAAATTCAGTTGCATTATCAATTGCGAAAGTTGAATATATGGGGATTAAAGGTTTTTGTGCGCAAATTTTGTGGCTTAAGCAACAACGTAGGGACTATAGTATGGATCTTATGAATATACCCATTATGTGTGACAACACTAGTTCTGTATGCCTCAAAGAACCCCATTCAACACTCTAAAAGTAAGTTCATAGGAATTAATTATCATTTCATTAAAGATCATGTTTAAAATTAGGGTATTGAGTTAGAATTTATTGATACACTACATCAATTAACTAACATATTCATTAAACCAATGGGAGAGGATACATTTTGTATGATTAGGAAATAATTGAGTATGATTTATTGGAATTCTATTTGATAAGGATCTCAGTAAGTGCTTAAATTTGATTTTGGTTGTTGTTCATTTGATTTATTTTTAATACTAGTTTGGTAAGATATTAGATAATTGACTCTTTTTGATATTTCCAAAAAAGGGGAGAGAAAATTAGTGATATTAGATTCAAGTGATTATTTTCAATATTATCTTAGGAAAATGATGTTAGATTCATGGGAGTGATTAATTTCGATGTTATTACGGTAATCCTTATACAAAAGTTAATATGTGTATAAAAATAAATTAAATTTTTTTTATTTTATGAAGCATGAATTTAGGGGAAACTATTTACTTATATTGCCTTGGAATAATAAACCGTATATGTTTGATTTTTTTCATTATTTATCTAATTTCACAAAATATTGTGTCATCATCAAAAAGGGGAAGAATATTGAATTGAGGAAAGTTACTATCAATGTTTTGATGATAATAAAATTTAAGTACTACTAATGAGTTTTATTTTTGTGAAAGCGATATGAAAACAATAATGGGCATACACAAATCAAGGCATATCTCAGTAAGATATTAAACAAAAGTTGGAGTTCAAGTTATTCAAATGATGAACAAAATCATGAAAAAGGCATAACAAACACAACAAAGTCATAAACTAATGTTTATTGTACTTCTTACTTGGTCATTTTGATATTTTAAAGGCTCATTATTTGTAAATACATCATCATTTTAACTCTTGAATCTTTTCAATCATCGAGAGGAATTAATATTTTGATCTAAAAGAAAACCCTCTTCATCTTTAAGACATTCTATGAAGAACATCTAAAGAAGTGTTTAAGCCAATTTAGCATTAAGAAAATAAAGTTTAAGTTTTTTAAAGATGATGGACTAATGAATTTAGGTGTGTTGGTTGACGAGTAGGTTAAGGTTGTTAAAACTTGTGTGCCAAGATTTCACCATATGAGATTTAGTATTCTAGAATTTAAAATGACCGCTACCATAACCTGAGTTTTATAAGACGTAATCACGATTTATAAATTTTAACAGTTTGAAATTTTGGGTCTATTATCCTAAAAGCTAAATTATATCAGATGTGATTTTGATCTTAAATTTTAGTATTTTAGAATGTAAGACCCAATTTCTCCGTAAATAAATAAATAAACTAACTACTCCAAGACAAGCAAATAAAACTATATATAATTAAAACATAGCTAATAAAATTATTATATTTTGAGTTGTCTCCTAAAAAGTGTAATTGTTTAACGTCATTATGCTTGACGAACCTTTTTCTTCTCAATCTTATACGTATTGGGGAAATGTCAAATAAATATTTACCACACTTGAAACTGGAATCTCCTCATAAAATAATTTCAATCTATATTTTTTTCACTTTGAAGATCTTCTCGATATCAAAACTTTTTATTTTCACTGCACCATAAGGAAATATATTAGTCACAATAAAAGGATCAAGCTATCTAGAATGTAACTTACCTAGCATAAGCTTTAATTTAGAACTATATAATAACACTTTCTGTCCCACCTCAAATTGCTTTCTCAAGATCGTATTATCATGGAACAATTTGGTTTTCTCTTTATAAATTCTTGAATTCGTGTAAGCATCCAACCTTAGTTCCTTTAACTCTTATAATTGCAATTTTTTTGCCTTTCCAACTTAGCAAATCCATCTTACAACATTACACCATCGAATAAGCTTTACGTTTAATCTCTATTGGTAAATTTTAAAAAAAAATTTACAAGCTTTACCAAAAATCAACTTATAAGAAGACATTTCTATCGTTATTTTATAGGTTGTATTATATGCCTAAAAAGCATCGTCTAGAGGTAAACTCCAATCTTTTCTTCTAGTATTAATCATTTTTTCCAAAATAGATTTTGCTTTTCTATTCGATACTTTGGCTTGTCCATTCATTTGTGGATGATATATGATGGTTACTCAATGATGCACTTCATACTTTCTAAACAAAGCCACCATTGTCTTTTAACATCCTTTTTTTGTCCTTTATTCAATCATTTCACCTAAATAGACATATTTCATATAATCAAGTAAAGCCTTCAGTTTTATCCTTATAGCCTTTCTGAAGGTCTCTAAGATCTCTCTTTCATATTCCTCTTTTTTTTAATTTATCCATCTATAAAGAAAGGAGGTACACATGCATTAGATGATATGGGTAAAGAAAAATTAGATTTTACTTTAGTTGCATCTTCATATGGAACTTCATTTTTCTTCTCTACTTATTCATATTGTTCTACAAGGGAGATCCTAATTTTGTTCCCACTTCTTAATGTCATTGCATTCATTTTCTCCTTAACATTTACCACTATTTATTAAGGTAATTTTCTCGATGTTTACTCTTCTAATTTACTAAGAGGTGGCTAATTGAGTTATATAATTTCCTATGTTCTAAAGGTTTGCTTTTTTTCTATTGAAATTGTTAATTATTGGTAGCAAGTGCCTTAATAATTTTTCCTAAAGACATACCTGAATTTGAAGATTGAGATTGAGCATATGTAGCTGCTTAAGGTTGTCTATTGAAATTACGACGTTAGTATCTTTATTATGCTCCTTGATTTTTATAGCTAAAGTTTAGGTGATCTCTTCATCCTAGATTATAATGATTGGAATAAGGGTCATATTTCTGTTGAGATTGACTAATAAATCCCCCTATTGTGCTAGCTTCTTAAAGGGAATCTTGTTGTAATGTAGGAAACATATTCGTAAGACGCCTAAGGAATGAGCATATTTTGCACACTCATGCCAATTCCATTTGATTTACAACTATTTAATAAACTAAAGCAATCAAATATTAAATTTGATCTTTAAGTTTAGTATTACTTACCTCGTTCGAGCAATTAACAGCTTCATCCATCCTTGCCCCAAATTGCTAAGAATTTTTATCCATGTTTAAAATTAATTGTGTGGTTGCTCTTGTTATTTTGTATACCAAAGCTCCTCCACTAGTTGCATCTACTATAATTCTGTTGACAATGGCCCTTCATAAATTACTAAAACAAAAGTTGTTCAGGAATCTAATAGTGCGGGCAACTAGCACATAACTTCTTAAACCTCTCCTGATATTCATACAATGTTTCTCCATGAATTGTCTTATCCTACATATCTTCTTTCTAATATTGGTTACTCGTGATGTAGGAAAGAACTTCTCCAGCAATAACCTTTTCATCTCATTCCTTATTGTCATTAAGCCAAAGGGAAGAAAATAAAGTCAATCCTTAACCTTATCTTTCATTAAGAATAGAAAGGCTCTAAGATTAATTTTCTCTTTTGTTACTCCTTATGGCTTCATTCCAAAGTAGAAAACATGAAATTCTTTCATGTGTTTATAGATATTCGCCTACAAGACCACGAAAAATAAAGAGTAAATGAATCAAACCATATTTTAATTCAAAATCTACATAAACATTTAGAAATCTTATGCATAAATGTTGTTAACTCAAATTTACTGTCATTAACTCCCTCAACATTCTAATGTTAGGATTTGCCATCTTTTCTTCATCTTCTTGGAAATTATAATCTTCACTAATTGTTAGATCTACCTTAACTTTAACATTTGAAGGTGAATGACTTTTTCTTTACTTAGTCTCTTTCATTCAACAACGCATTATCTTCTCAATTTTTTGATTATATTGCAATTTAATTGTATGCAAAGAACGAGTCATACAAGACAGGAGATTAGCAGTAAACTAAAAAATAACACAAATAAACTAAAATAATTCATCGATAATAATGCCAAAATTTTGATTAGGCTATTAAAGCCCTCAAAAATTAATTATGATCCACTAACTTCTTATAATGGTTATTTAATTAGGTTGAATCTTAGAAGAGCTAAAAACTAGTTTCTCAATTTGAACTAACAAAACAAATTAGTGGTTTATGATTAATTAACTAGTGAATTAAAACAAACAAAGAATCAAAATAATCGATTGAATATAAAAAGTGTGAAATACAGTTTTAATTAACTCTGATTCAAAAGAAATATCTCATATAATTATAACATTGATCATTGGTTTAAAAATAATAATTTACACAATTCGAGCAGTTTGTTTGTCGCCTCTTAAGATAATCATAATAAGTGTTAAATTTTCCTAAATTAACATATTCAAACCTAACATTTAATCCAAAACTTATCATAAATTGATTAGGTATAATATCATCCCATATCAATTAAATGATAGCAATAAGCTTAATGGAAAAGATTAAACCCTAAATTAAATAATTGAGTTAGGTACAACTATTAAAGTTAGTTTTCTTGTTTCTCATCAGATAAATATCAAAATTATTAAATAAATATTTGATACTTGTATCAACCGTTCATAACAATTACAGATCACTAAATTCATAGATAGTTATAGAATAATTAAAATTAAATTAATTTTTCAAATCAATCACTATTAATTATTTATGAAATTTAATAACACAAAATAGTATATATTTAAATTAATAGGTTTAGAATAAAACTTCAAAAGGTAACTAGAGTTTTGAATCCCTTAAATCAGAATATTTGGAATTAACCACTCCTGGTTTTAGTTCCAATAAAAATAGAAGAATAGGTGAAAGATGAGAAAACCCAAAGAAAACGACAAAGAATGATAGAGAAGGTGTGTGTCACCTTTTCTCCCCTATTTCCTACTCAAAAATTGACTCCCTTATATCTTGTAGAGATTTCCTTCTAAATAAATACAGATCCTACATAATAGGGATGAGAATAAGTTTCCTAATTAAACTGAAACTCTTAGGTGAATCTAGAATTAAGCGTGATCTCACCTTATTGACTACAGTAATATATCCACATTTTTCAAATTTTTTATTTTGACCAATTTTACTCTAATTTGATCCAATCTCCACTTGTCATCTCCTAAAACAAAATAAATCCAAATAACATGTTATCATCCAATCAAATAAAGAATATGAACTAGAGGGGGGTATCCATACAAAATTTCAAAAAAGGACACCAGATAACATAATGATGGGTAGTATTGTACCAACTTCTTACCAAAGATAACCAAACAATTACTGATCATACATCTTAAATGGGTTTCTGCGATACAATTTAAAACTTTAGTTTGGCCATTTGATTATGGATAGTGAATTGTTGAATGGTTAGAGGAGATGCCTTGGAGTCAAAAAAATTCTATTTCTATCCAAAATGCATTGATAAAGATAAAGTCCTAGTTGGACTCTATCATGGATTTTTAATGACATTCTCCACGGGGCCCTCTATAGGGATAACAAGATTTGAACACGTGACATTCCCCTTTGAGTAAATGCTTCAGTTTTCTTTTCTTTTCAACTCATTCAGATCTAATCCTTTTTTTTTTTTGTTTGCTCAACTAGTCCTTGATCACTCACCATCCTTAATGGCATACCATAGAACTTGTCAATGTAACTAATATTAACATATGCTACTTTAGCTTTTGTATAGGGGTGTGATAATAGAATAAAATGTCCATATTTACTAAGATGATCAACAATAGTTAGTATAACAATGTATCCATCTAACTTAGGTAATCCTTTCACAAAGTTCAAACTAAAATTAGTCTAAACTTTATTTGGAATAGGTGATGGTTAGCGCTTATCGGGGATAGCAAAGGCTTCATATTTATTTTGTTAACAAACTATTCACTCTCACAAATTCTCTTAAATTTGTTTGCATTCTTTACCAAAAAAAGTATAGTTACACCTTTTTGTATGTTCAATTAACCCTAAATGACTCCCACTAGTAGAACCATGAAATAATGAGATCATATGGGTTTTAAACTCCATATAACCCACCATCAGCCTTACTTTCATTTAAAGAGAGTCATTAATCCATAAACAAGCAAAATTCAAGTGAATTATATGTTTAAATTTATATATCAACTCTTTTAAAGTTAGATAAGCTTGCCAAATTCTTTGAATTTTCTGCAATAAACTAGTGTAAGTATTGAAAAAAATAATAGTGCATAATTCAACATTAAACATTCAAAATAGAGCATTTTTAGCTCTTTCTCTTTTTGTGTGTGATTTCAAAATCAAATCATAAAAGCATTGGTCACCATGTATATTGAAAGGGAGTTCTAATATTTTATTCAAGAAAAATATCCCGTGATCTTATAGTTAATTTAAACAATAAAATATTTATCAATAACATAATAAAAACCATTACCTAATAGCCATGATCAAGGCTAAAAATTCTTTCTCATAAGCAGATAAATGAATCTATCTGGAAAGGTTTTACTGATATAAGTTAGAGGATAGACCTCCTAAATAACAACTTCCCTAGTGCCCTTACTTGAAGCATTAGCCTCATTGCTAAAGGTTTGTTGAAATCTAGAAGGCCAAGAACTAGTGTATTCTTCCTTAAGTTGATTAAAAGTTGACGTAGCCTACTTTGACTAATAAAAAGAATTTTTACATATAAATTAATTTAAAGGTTTGCTAATGTAATCATACCATTAATAAATCTTTTATAGTAAGTTATTAACCAAAGGAAACTTCTTATTTGTTGCACTGTTTGAGGCAATGGACACTATACTACAATTTCAATCTTTTTAGGATCAGTTTAAACTCCTTTTGCACTAATGATATGCCCTAAGTATTCCACTTGTCAAGTAGTAAATGAACACTTATATTGCTTAAAAATAATTAATGATGTTTGAGCTCTTGTAATACTTTTCTAAGGTGACATATATAATGTTCCCAACTTTTTAATCCAAATGTCATTTTTAAGAGCCTATATTATTAACCTTAATGATCCCTAAATGATGTCTAATGCATATTATCTACATACATTTGTATTTGATGATAACTAACTCTTATTTAATATTTTCAACCATATATATCTTATCTAACAACTTATTTATCAGTGGCATAGATAATTTATCCTTGATGGTACTCTTATATAAGGATTTATAATTAATATAAAATCTATGATCCGTCTTTTATTCTTAACTGAAATTATAGAAGAAGCAAAAGAGCTTATACTTTCCTGAATTATTCTTTGTTGTAACACCTCCTCTACTAACACCTATATTGCTTATTTCTATACTCCAGCATACCTATATGGTCTCAAATTCTCTGTCTCATCCCCCTACTTTAAATTAGTTTGATGATTATGAAGTCTTGAAGGTAGTAAACCATGTGACTCTTGAATTATATCTTGATATTCTTCTAATATTGTATGTAATATACCTATCTGTTCACCAAACAAATGTTTTAGCTAATTCAGTTCCACATTCCTAAGACTTATCTATAGAGCATTAACCATTGCAAATAGTCGATCTTGCTATAATAACAAAAACCAATATACCACATTGATCCATAATTTTTTACTTTCATTTTAGGAAATATATTGTATTTTCCACTTCTTAGCTCTATATTATGTCTCTTACAATCAAACCTTATTAGACCTTATTGTAATTATAATCAATGTCATTGATAATCATTACACACTCAAAACTATATCACTTCCCCTAATTTTATTGATCAAAGCATTTGTGATAAATTCATGACCATTTATCATCCATTTAACTCCCTACATCTATCATGACATTTAATATGTAAGCCACCTCCCACCAAAATAACTATTGGATCAATCTCCTCAATCACATTTTTTCTTTATTCATTATTTTTTTAATCTATGAAGTTATATGTATCACCTATATCTATTATAATATTAATCATTCTTCTGTTATACTTTCCCAAGACTTTCATTTGTTGAAATTTTGACGAAATGGTACCTATCATATTGTAAGGCTACAAATTGCTCCAAGTCTTGAATTTTTCGTCATCCTACTCCTTCTTTCCTTCACCTATCATATACATATAGATCATTCTTTTCTTACATTGTGGCCAAGGCTATACTTTTCATTGTACTAGAAACAAAGTCCTTTAACCATCCTTTCCAATTCCTTACACCTAGTAGTCTTTGCAATTTATTGCTCACCGTTCTTGACATTAGCTATCAATGTAGGTTTAGGTAAACTTCACATTGAATACATATAACCTTGTATTGGCACCCTTATAGCTTCATATCCTCCTCCTCCACTTCTATCATAGTTGTACCACCTCAAAATCCCATCATCTCATGCTTCTAGGCTAGGTCATAAGCTTGTTGTAAACTTCTAAGAACCAAAACCTTTACCAAATAGTCAATCTCTATTTTATCTCTTTTAAAAATATACTCACAAAGTATAGTTCTGCCATTGCCAATTTAAGTAACAAAAGATTAAATCTTGCATAGTACTTTTTAACTAATCCTTCTTGTCTTAGTTCTTTCAGCTCTCTAATTAGATTCTTGAACATAGTTTCTCCAAATCTCTCCTCCAAGGCCAATAAGTATTCTCCCCAGGTAGGATCCTCCATGTTAATATGTTTCTCATGTAAAGTTGATGCTAAGGTAATGCTTCTCCTTCAAAATACATCATAGCAATTCCAACCTTCGTCTCCAGTGGTATCCTTGCCAAATAAAAGAATTAGTCACATTTATAATCTCAATTCTTCCTTCGTTTTTTTTTGGCCAATAATCTCAATTCTTCAATCTCTCTCTTTTAAACATTGAAAACTCTATCTTGGAAGATTTGTAGGCATATGATATTTGATATAGCGATAAGTTCCTCCACCTTTATTCTTAAGTACCCTCCTGTCATTGCTAACTTTTCCTCGAGTTTTTTAACCACTTTAAAGCAAAAGTTGTCATTGACTCCTTCAAGTTTTGCAACTCTTGTTCAGACCACATTTTCAATTCTTGTATTTGGTTTTCATGGTTTTCTCAATTCGCCTTAAATCATGAAAGTGTATGCCTTCTGCCATTATTCCAATGATTTTGCAGCTCTAGTACAAATTTTTATGTTTCTTCTAGTAAAAACCTTAATTCTATAGTAAATTGGAAATTTTAGGGGAAGAAGATGAATAGAAAGAAGAAAGAAATTGAGAATTTAGTTAATTTGTTAATCTTGTTTGTTCGTTACATCTATTTTCAATTAGTTAGTTAACCATTGCATGAGAACTACGCCACTTCCTTCTCCCGAGCAATGTTACTATCCCCTATTTGTCGTCTTCCTTCTCACTCGTTGCATTTTCATTTCTTCCATAACAAAGTATGCCAATCCGAGAAGATGAGGAAGATTAATTCCACATATAAATGCATTTTCCTTCGACCATAACGCTTTTCATTGCATTGCTATGTTTTGTTTAAATCCAAAGATACTGCAAAATTTGCCCTCGGTATTGGATGGTCAGTATGACTTCATATTCATTCACGTGTCTTTCTCCTTGGCGGAATTACTGACTGGTGATTACTGATTAGTTTTGATGGAATGTCATTACGGATCCGCCACTCCAGTACTACAGTAATTTTGTAACAAACGTAATATTTGACGTCTCAGCTACAGGGTTAAACTGGCTTTAAAAGAACTCCCACGAGTTGCAAGCAAACCTAAGCTAGACAATTTTCCACTCACTAGCCTTTTTTAAGGAGTTTCACTCCTGTTTCTTGATGCCTTGTTGGCAGTCATCTAGTAGGCGATGGGTATAGCTTAAACTATCACTTCTTTTATTTTGCTTGGCACTCGACCAACCTGTAAAGTGGAGCACATGTTATGACTTATAAGCTACAAACCGATGATGGAGCTTTAAGATCTACTCAATTTGGAATAGGATGGCTCCTGTAGGAAGATAAAAAGGAGTTTTCAATATAGAAAAGTATCTTAATCGAGTATGGAATCAAGTCTTTAGGGCGTAAACAGCCACTTTACAGGCTTTCAGTTTTCGTTAGTCCCTACTATTTACCAAGCACGAGGCAAAAAAAAAGAAAAAAGAACCTTTGGACACCGAAACTTTAGTATGAGGAATCTGGCCATTTCTTTGTATGATTGAGCACTAATTAAAGAACCCGACCACCATCACGAGTTTACTTTTTGTGTCCGATGGGACTTGGGAGTGCGTTTTTCCTTTTTTAATGTCGTATATATTAATTAATTATTTTTTAATTAAAAGATAAGGACTTACGTAATTATTATTAATTTAAATTATTATTGAAAATGCACGAGGAGTCCATTAAGTCGGAGACTTGCAGCACTTGAAGATATTTTAAAAGTCTCTTCTCTCATCACTTACTGATCAGCCATTTAACGCTTAGCATTGCTAATATCTCTTTTGGTGACGAGAGACGACGGTGAAAGGGGCATACTCTAACTTAACACGCGTTTCTTAGATTTGCAGCCACTTTTCGTGTTTTGACCAGTATTTGGTTACGTAAATCTCCAGTAAGACCACGTGATTTCACGCCCGGCGCAATGACTAACTTCAGATCTCGAGGTAGGTGCGGAAAAGATTTAATCACGATTAATTATTTTTTTCATTTACGAGAAATAAGAAACTTAGAAAAATATTTTTAAACAACTATATACATAAGAGTAGTTCAAACTTACAATCTTACTTAAATTAAAAAAGCTTCTTATCAACTCACTTGCACCTTAGGATTATCACGATTAATTATTTAAAACCCCACTGGAGATTACATGAACAGGATTTAAAATTTCAGATTAGAGAGCTTTTAGAAAGCAGACTAGTTCTACCGTTTAAATAATACTTCAAATGGTACTACAAATCCGATTCTGTATAATAAATAAGAATTAATATAAAATATTATATATTATTTATGTATATCTGGTATTTAATTTTTTAATCAGGGACAATATTAAGAAACCAAGCAATAAAGTAATTGCTTTAATTTTTTAATCAGGGACAATATTAAGAAACCAAGCAATAAAGTATCCTGCAATTAATTTACAGAATCGGATTTGTAGTACCATTTGAAGTATTATTTAAACGGTAGAAGTAGTCTGATACAACTTAATTAAAACATTTTTTTCTTTAACAATTTTTTTGTCTCATTAAGTTCTTAAATATGTTAAAATAGATATAAATTATAGTATTAAATTATAACTAAATAAATTGAACTCCTTTAGTTTATCTATAATTGTATAATTAAATAATTTATATGAATAGATCAATATTAAATATTTAAAAATATCAAAGTCTTTTTAACTTTTCGTGTATAATTTTCTGCATAATTAAATACTTTTATTATACAATATTTCCATAGAGCATGAAATTAATATTCAGTATATTTGAGTCCAATAATATTAGTTGTCTACCATTAGGAATTGATTCAATTAATATCAATTGAAAATTATTTTTAAAGTGTTATTTCATTTTAGTCAAAGATTTTATTAAATAATACTAATCTAAAAAAAACAAAACATTATTTCTAATAATTTTAAGACAAGGATCATATATTGACCACTCAGATATCTTCATATAATTCATGTTATATTTAATAACTACTGACGAAACTATTCTTAACTAGAATATGTCGTAAATAATATCCAAACATAACAATTTTTATATGAGATACATTAGTAATCTCAAATCAAATAATCATTTATGTAATCTTTATAATGAGAAATTTTATAGATATACAAGTAATGTTTTAAATGAAATTCTCATATTGAGTCACATCGGTGAACTTGTTCTCTAACAAATATTTACATATTTATTTAAATATCTTTATCTTTTAGACTATAAAATTGATTATTTCCTCTATAAAGAAAAAAATAAACGTGATAATCTTTTTATGTTTAATAATGCCTAATTGATTGAAAACAATTTAAAGATAATATATAAATGTAAGATAAATCTTATAACTATGATTTATCATAATTTTATTTGTAACATGTATTTATTATATAGACTTTATTGTATATATGTAAATATGTATAAGATAAAGAATATTTTAAATAGTTATGTTACTAGACCATGCCCAACTAATTAGCAGCAAGGTATAAATAAAAAATGCTACATCCTAATGCTAATCTCCATAAAAGGTGGCCTTGGACGGAACTGTACAGTCACAAGTTGCGTTGTCAACTTGAAAGGTGCGTTCCAACTAGAGCTCAAGGTGGTGGACGGTGGAGACGATCTCAA
>JANIJH010000006.1:64097621-64113101 GCA_024520975.1 Erythroxylum areolatum | reverse complement strand
ATTCGTTGCTTCCGCATTTTGTTATTGATTCGCCTTCGGATTCAATTTATCCTATTTGAATTCGCTTTGTTTCCTTCATTTTTCCGGTTAGGATCCTGTTTCCGGATCGGGTCCCAACACAAACTTACTCCAACTTGCCTAACTTGCCCAAATTCATTCTTTCTTTATGGAGCTAAAATGAGGGCTATAAACAAGATATAAGTGATTTGTCATATAAATGAATTAAAAACAAAAATAATACTTGAAGAATTACTTAACCAAGTGCATTTATCATTTTTTATAGTATAGTTTAACTGAGTCGAGTGTCGACCCCACGATGATTGTAACTAATAGTAATGATCGTCTTTCTAATATCTAATCTAACTAAATGAGTGATTGAATTAGAAAAGGAAAATAAAATATTAACATAAAAAAGAATTAAGCGTCCAAGGTAATAAATAAGATTAACAATTAGTAGATAAAATAGAATTAGAAGTAGAAAAATTTACTATGCTTGAATTTATCTTGATTTAAATATATTTCCTAGTTGCTTAGGTCAATAGAAATTCCTAAGTTACAACTACAGTCTCTCTCAAACAACATAGTCCCCATTCTCAAATTGGTTAACCAAAATTTATTTCGAATCAAAATAACTTTGGAATGTATTCACTCATTTTCTAAATTCTCATAATAGGTTTCATCTTAACTCTGAAAGATCATATCCATATATCTCTAGCAACTCATACAATCCTTTTTATTTTTGTTGTGATTTATTCATAAATATCATCTCTTGATCGCAATATATGAATTCAATTATTAAATCTTTGACTCTCTTTCCTTGAATTTAATACATTATATAAACATGAATAACTGTTAACAAAATAAGAATCTTTCACTAGACCTAACAAATTAATTCAAAATCTAAATTTTAGGGTTCATCTCTTCTAAATCAAGAAGCAAGAGATAAGAATGAGCCATAGTTCTTAAATTTTGATACTTCTTAATTGATACTTGTAACACGCACATACCCTCTGGTAGGATATGTAGATGTTACATGAAAAAAAAAACAAAATAATCCAAAACATACTAAACATTCCTTGCATACATTTCCAGAAACTCAAATAAGAACACGTTACATATCATTAAATGTTGTTGTAAACAAATCATAATATTCATCATTTATAATGAAATTATCAAAATAAATGCCTTAAACATAGTCCATCATGTAATAAAGTTATTACAAACTAGTAAACAAAATACAAACTGTCTTATATTGTCAGATACAACTCAAAAACTTAAACAAAACAACTTTCAAAACTGAACACATTCTTCTTGGCCTCTGTTGTTGTCTTTGTCCCAGTCTCAAAATTTTTTATCAGAACCTACACGGAGGCAAAACTACCATGCTAAGCATTTAACTTAGGGGGAATAACTAAACATAATGCATAATGGCAATTGTGTCTAACAGTTGTCTAAAATTCATATATACAAATTCAAATCATATCACAATAATCTTTAATTGTTCATAATACAGAGTAATCCAAACATTATGTCTCAAAACCAAATATGATTCATCAATTAATACAGAACATTCTTGCATTAGAATAAAACTCATAAGTATCATAATAAAGTAAGATCCTTTCAGATCAAAATATGACTTATAATAGAACAGAACTTGTTTTATATCAAATCAGAGCGTATCTCTTATTAGAACATAACTTGTTTTGTATCAAATCAGAGCGAATCTCTTATTAGAATAGATGCTACATGAAAAAAACAAAATAATCCAAAACATACTAAACATTCCTTGCATACATTTCCAGAAACTCAAACAAACATACATTACAAATCATTAAATGTTGTTGTAAACAAATCATAATATTCATCATTTATAATGAACTTATCAAAATAAATGCCTTAAACATAGTCCATCATGTAATAAGGTTATCACAAACCATTAAACAAAATACAAACTGTCTTATATTGTCAAATACAACTCAAAAACTCAAACAAAACAACTTTCAAAACTAAACACATTCTTCTTGGCCTCTGTTATTGTCTTTGTCCGAATCTCAAACCTTCTTATAAGAACCTACATGGAGGCAAAGCCACCATGCTAAGCATATAACTTAGGGGGAATAACTAAACATAATGCATAATGGCAACTATGTCTAACAGTCGTCTAACAATCATATCTACAAATTCAAATCATATCACAATAATCTTTAATTGTTCATAATTCAGAGTAATCCAAACATTATGTCTCAGAACCAAATATGATTCATCAATCAATACAGAACATTCTTGCATCAAAATAAAACTCATAAATATCATAGTAAAGTAAGATCCTTTTAGATCAAAATATGACATATAACAGAATAGAACTTGTTTTATATCAAATCATAGCGTATCTCTTATTAGAACAAAACTTATTTTGTATTAAATCAGAGCGTATCTCTTATTAGAATAGAACTTGTTTTGTATCAGAATAGAACTTGATTTTATCAAAACTGAACATGTATTAGAATACAAAATAAGTTAGACTGCTAATCCTTTTAACAGAAGTGGTAACGGGACCAAAACAAAAGATACCATGAATGGTATCTGAAACAGAAGAGACTTAAGTCTTTGAAACAGAAGAAACATAAGTGTATAAAATCATAAGACACCTTAGTGTCTGGTTATAGAAGTCACCTTAGTGTCTGGTTACAGAAGCCACCTTAGAGTCTAGTTACAATAGCAACTGCAGATGCTTCTAGGCATGCCTATTTACTGATGACTAGGACTTAACAATTTTAAAATAAAACATTTTAGAATTTAGAATTTCATGTAAATGATGTAGTCTATAACATATGACCTTAGTCATTTAATCAAACTTAACATGCCTTATAAATATAAACATATACATTAAAGCATCAATAAACGTATTAAGTCATCACACATTATGTATATTCACACAATTAGGAAGCACTTCCAATGCAATCCCAATTATCAAATTCCTCAAAAAATTGATGGACAGAATTATCACAATATTAGAATCACATAATAGTGAAATAATGCATAAGTATGAATTCATTTTCTTATGCTCAAATTGAACCCATTCATTCTCACTTGAGAAAACTTATCGTGCCTTATAAGCATAAGCATTTGTAATAATGCACTAATGAATATATTAAGTAATTACATTTTACATGTACTTACCTGAGTTCCCAATTCTCAAACATACATAATTAACACATCACTTTTATCATTTAAAACAAATTTGTGTTCATAAGTATACTTCATTCCTTTAACAACTTATTAGTTCCAAAATTAGATACTTTGTTATCCAATAACACCTTTTGTAAGTTATTACTTCAATTAAAATTTCAAATCTTATTCAACCTTGAATGAACTTATTCCACATTAAACTAGGCTCACTTTACACTTTAATTAAGTCCAATTAAACCATTATAAAGTACCTTAACCTTATATAGTCCAACAATTTCCCAAAACCAATCTTTTCTCCTTACTAAGTACTTCCCACGACCATGGGAATAAGCCTTATAAATCCCACGATCGTAATCTCCAATTGGTTTCCAAAACTTGATTTCTTCATTTCTATTCGACACACCTTCACCAAAGACCATCAATTTCACTGCAATTCTACCTTATTGACGCTTCAATACCTCATCAAATTCATGTCCAAACCAATTCAAAAATCATTCATTAAGTAACTACAAATCAAAATCTTCCACACATTAAAACCAAACCAGAAGTTGTCATACAAGGATCATTTTTCCAGCATTCTTTTATCATCATCTTAACACATATTTCATGCCAATTCAGTTATCATAGAACTTGTAATAATACATGCTATCAAGTTTAGTAATCCCTTAGCTAATTTCCTTCAAATTCGTTCTTCGAAAAACTAACCAAACCAGCCTTCGTGTAACCAAAACACTTCCAAAACTTATGTAGATGTAAGATAATCTTAACACTAAGATGGTAACAATATAAAAGGTAGTATAAAGTAGTTTTCTTGATGCAGTAACTTACAAAGATTCCAATTGAAGATAATCCAAAGTCAAGCAAAATTCCAGAAGTTGAGAGGGAGTAAGAGTTTCGATAGTGAATGAGCAAGGAGAAGGAAGAGTTACAGCAGAAACTAGCCAATGCATAAGGTCATGCCATGTATAAGGTGACTCATCTTGATCTAAGGACACTTGTTACATAAGGACATAAGCCACATGTCCTCTCCCTAGCTAGCACACATGTTCTTCTATGAGGCTTCCAAATGTCACAATTTAATCAGGCCACTAGTCACTCAACCAATGTTGCTAAATGTCAATGTATCAGCTATGCCAAATGTCACTAACTTATAGGCTTAGTCATTTCAATTTTCATGTACCTAATTATCTTGCCACTTAACAATTTTCCTAATCCAATTATACATCTTAATACCTCAATTCTCTAATGGTATCAATTAATTCCATTTCACTAAGTAGGATCCAGTAAACCAAAATTCAAGTCATATGCAATTCTCAATCATCTCACAATTTTTAACACCTTTCGTACATGTAATTTCATAAACATGTAACATTCCAACTAGGGTATAATTTAGGGCCTTAAAATTTTAATGAAATCATGTTTTTTTCCAAGATTGGTTCTCCTTAATGAGCTCTTAATTCTTCTTAGCCTTTGGAATGTTTTTTGGTCCTCCCAACCATCTCTGGTTTCTTTCCCTTCTTTTTTTCCCCTTTTTTTCATGAAACTTTAATAATATAATTGTAACACCCCTTATACTGAACCTAAAACCATCACACACATAGCAACCAAATTCTTGTATACACATTAAAGATACAATTTTATTCAATGCTATACATATACAGATTACAAAACTCATAATGCTTAACATTATCATTTAACAATAGTAATACATCTTTATATTTACATGGAAATCCAAAAGAAAACATTCAATTTTCTTTAACCATTACATGTACAATAATCTTTAACTAAAAATGCCTTTCAAAAGTGCTTTTTCTTCTATTTGTTGGCCTTGTTCCCTGCAAATGTTCCCTGTGCCTCACTTTTATGACTTGGACCTACACGTATTAACACCCGCGCTAAGTTTGAAAGCTTAGTGGGGAAATAATTAGTTTGGATGACCACTCACAGTATTCATTAGCCAAGCACATACATTCATGAACATCACACAAATATAAATAATGATGGCACACTTAATCAAATAAATAATGCAATATGCTTTAATTTTTTTTGTATACCATAAATTCACCTTCAAAACTCAAACATTGATAATCAACACTCAATGATACAAATTATCAATACAAATGCAAATGCTCATTCATATACCAATTATTTATGTTGTCATACTGTATTTCTTATTTATATCTCTTTATTTTACTTTATGTGTTAGCCCTGCACATTTTTTGTGGGTGTAGATAACAGGTGTTGTGGATATCCAAAGATATCAAACTATGGATACTTGAAGATATCAAACTGTAGATACCAGAAGATATCAAACTGTGGATACCCAAAGGTATCAAACTATGGATACCCAAAGGTATCAAACTATGGACACCAGTGGTGTCAAACTGTAGTAGCTGCACTGTAACCCTATAGGCATGCCTATCTATCCATAACCAAGACAATAGAGTAGGCACTATAACATTTACTTTAACCATTTGTCAATTTCACCAATCATATATTAACAAGTTATATGATACACATTTCAAGTCATAAAATCTATATTTGAACTCGTATATGCAATTCATGGATTATCACTATTAGAAGGTGTCAAAATCACACTTGTATAATCATACTATACACATATGAGCAATGAATATGCATATAAATCAATTATGTACATGTAAATTTTCTTTGGAATGCATTATGCTCAATCTTATATTCCAATGTTTAGTCTCCCAATTCACATATAGTAAGTCCTATTTCATTTATTTTTATGTCTTTAAAAATTTTCATACACATTCATAATGGTTCGGACAAGATTTGGTAAAAATTGAAAACGAAAACAAACTTAAAATAGTGCAATTTGAGCTAAGCCCTAAAGTGGTCTAAAAATATGCAAACTATCAGTCCAGGAACAAATCACATGACAGACTCTATTTGTTCCTTTATATGAGTACAGAAAACGTTCGAATTACAGTTCGAAGTCTTCTAGAAATATTTTTCCATATGTCTATAGTTTCTATAGAAATAACAATCAGACAATTTGAACTTCCCAATCATGAGATATAGACCAAATATCATAAGCTACTCCAAAACGGGGGAAACATTAGGTCACCATTTTAGATCTCAATTTCTAACATCATAAAGCCAGAATTAAGCCAGAGTCTCTTATAGAGATTTCTAGTTCTATGTATTATTTTTCATATGCAACTAAAATCACCAAATTTAGAGGTTTGTAGGCTAATTTATGACCTAAACTATATGACTGGTTCAACAAACCCTAGATAAAATTCCACTACACAATAATCTCTTGTCATATTCAACCAATTCTATACAAGATAACACCAAAATAGCACCAAAGTATCATCATAGCAACCATTCCACATAAAAATGAATCTTTTTACATATTCAAATATACAGATACAGAAATTAACTAAGTGAAGTCCCAAACCTTAAAATTGGCAAAGTAGTTCTTCTAATGCTTTTACTTCCCTTCCTCTTTGGTTTTTCTTGAATCACCATATAAAAAATGATGGGATGAAGAAGGTGAAATGGAGAGGAGAAAATCTAAAGTTAAGCCATCAAAGTTTCATCTATCTTCCCTCTCCATATGCTTTTTCATTAATTGTCTAGTCTTAGACATATATTTCAATCCCATTGGACCATATGTCACGATCCTTTGGACCATATGTTACAATCCTATTGGACCACATGTTATAATTCTATTGGGCCATGTGTTAAAATTATATTGGACCATGCTTTACAATTCTATTGGACCATGTATTACAATTCTATTGGACACACACGCTTTAATCTTATTAGTCCTTAAGTTTATTTTAGGAAAAATTGCATATTGGTCCTTCTTCTTCCTTAATTCCCACATTAGCCTATAATCTTATCAATTTATGTAATTCCCCTATGTCCTAAGTTTCTAATGGCATAAATTTCATGCTATTTGGTTAATTATATTGGGAGTTATAACCCAAAAACTATAGGCTGTTTGAAACAAGGACAGTATCCAAAACTCAAGTTCAAACCATAATTCAAAACTCTTAGAGTCAGAATATATGAGGCCCTAAATTATACCCTAGTTGAAATGTTACATGTTTATGAAGGTAATTATGACAGGTGTTAAAATTGTGACATGATTGTAAGTTGTATACGTTTGAAATTTTGGTTTATTGGATTACATTTAGTGATTTGGAATTAATTGACACCATTAGAAAATTGAAGAACTAAAATTTACAATTGGACTAGAAAAAATTATCAAATGAAAAGACAAGTTAGTACAACTTTGGATGACTAAGCCTAAGAGTTAGTGACATTTGGAATAGCAAATGCATTGACATTTGACAATATTGGTTTAGTGGCAAGTGGCCTAATTGAATTGTGATATTTGGCAGCATTTATTAAGTGACAAATGGCTTAATGGAAGTGTGACAATTGGTAGCTTAAATCTAGGGCATATGTGATACATGCAAAGTAGACATACACCTTATGGTGGGAGTGACACCTAGCATCAAATGAGTCCAGCTAAGGCAGAAGTATTTATGCTGGTTATTCTTTCTACTCTTACTTAATCACCACCAAAACTATCCCTCTTCTTCAGTTCTGAAATTTTGTTACAAATCCATACATTACCACTCCAAATTCTTAGCCAAATAGTGCATCAAGGAAGTATATTATGTTATCTTCTATGTTGTCTTCATGGTGCTAAGGTTTGCTCCTTGATCTTGGACTTGTTTTGGTTGCCTGAAGGGTTTGATTGGCTTGTTCTTTGGAGTTAGAAATTTGAAGTTAAGAAGGTAAGGGAATTCTAAACTTGATAGCATGTTGTATTATGAATTATGTGATGTTTGAAATGGATAGAATATGTATTAAATTGATGATGAATTAAGGTCTGAAATATAATAGTTTTTGATAGCTTTTGCTTTGGATTTTTATGTATGAAAGATCATGGATTGTGAGCTACCTTATAAATGATTTTTGATTTGGTTTAGACATGAATTTGATGAAGTATTGAAGCATGAATAAGATTGAATTGAAGTGAAATTGATAGACTTTGGTGAAGGTGTGTTGAATGGAAGTGAAGAAGTTAACCTTTGGAAACAATTTGATTGTGTGATTTATAAGGCTTATTCCCATGGTCGTGGGAAGTATTTAGGAAGGAGAAAATGTTGGTTTTAGACAATTTTTGGACTATATAAGGTTAATGTACTTAATAATGGTTTAACTGGACTTAATTGAGGTTGAAAATAAACTAGATGATTTTAGATTAATTAAGTAATAGTTAATTTAGTTATGGATTGTTAATTAAGGTAATTACTTAAGGAATACGTGGGTAATGAATAATGTGTCTAATGTTGAAATGTATGGTTTGTTCAAGGATTAATATGTCCTTATGAATACAAGTGTGTTTCAAAGGGTTTATGTGATGTGGATTGAATATGATTGTTTATGAATTGAAAATTTGTGTGATTATATGTAATGTGTAACTACATAATGCATTTAATGATACATTATTGCAAATTTTTATGCTCATAAGGTGTGTTAAGTTTGTTTGGATCTGCATGTATATGTTCAATTGGAGAAAAATGGAATAAAGACATGTTATGCACTACATATTTTGCATGTGATTCTAAAACTTGAAATGGTTTGTTTTAAAACTGCTAAGTCCTAATTGTGGGTAACTAGACATGCCTAAAAGGGTCTGCAGGTACTCTTGTGATAATAAGGTGTCTCCTGAGTTGTTTGAGTCTTTGTTTGTGTTTAAGTTTGAGATGTATTTCAATGTGATGAGACATGGAGTATTTTGTGTTTTGTTTAATGGTATGTAATAACCTTAACATAGGATGGATTTGGAACTTATGGTATGTATTTGGAATAATATAATATATTTGATATGTTTTGTTTACAACATCTAATGATATGTAATGTATGTTTGTTTAAGTTTTTGAAAGCGCTGTAGATTGTTTGGCATGTTTTAGTTCTGTTTTTGTGTGGCATTTGCATATCCTCCCAGGGGGTATGTGGGTGTTATAGAATGAGATTTCAGTTCTTCCATACTATGTCTCTAGTTTAATCTCTAATTAGAATTATCCAATTTGGAGGTCTACAGGTCAAGATATGGCCAAATTATAGAAGTTTGTTCAATGGAGCCTATCCGTTCAGTAAGATACACATACCAAATTAACTAACATCAGTCTTATCTTGCAAGAGAAACACAAAAATACATCCAATTTAACCAAAAACATCTCATTTACTTATGGAATACTTATTTTATCAATTCCCCTCACATCACATTCATAAATCCAAGCGTGCCATACATATTTCACGTCCAAGTTTGTATATCCATGCCGAAGCGAACAAATTATCCATTTACCCTTATCTTTTACATAAAGTATCATTATATCTCTTACTATACTTGGATGCACTTAATTCGTTATGTTCCCTTCTTAATGCACCCTAGACATGCTATAATACTTTCAGGGTATATGTTAGGGCCTTAGAATAATTAAAAAAAGGTTATTGTTGGCCCCTATTGCCCCCATGTTCAGCAATATAACTCTTTATTAGTGCCATGTTTTAATTCCTTCCTCTAAATTGATCCCAAAATCACTCCAACTTAACTCAAACTTGCTTGAATTCATTGTTTGTTTATTAGAGAGCTAAAATAAGGCTTGTAAATAAAATATAAGGTAAATTAAATACTAAGTCATATAGAGATACTTAAAATAAAATCTAAATCCTTTTAAAATCATCCTAAAAATATAATGTAATTGGCATATATCAAATATCCCACACTTAAGCATTTAATTTTTCTCAATTAAATTAATTTCCTTACTTTTGATTTAAATAGGAAGCAACTCCCGTAAAGAATTTAAACAAATTAAACATCAATTAAGATTCTTCTTTCTTCTTTCAATTGTTACGTTTATAAAATTGTTAGGCATTTAACTACTGACTTGAAATCATAAATTAATTAAATTCACTCCATAATCCTTCAAAATTTAACTTAATCCATAAATTTGAACCTGATGCATAAGATGAACATATATAAGAGAAATGCTACAATTTTCAAATATTTTCATACCCTTTATTTGAAGAAAATAAAACACTAGATTTAAACAATACAAGAGCGTTTAAAGAATATTTGAAAATTCATATAACCTTTGGATGCGAGAGTGAAAATCGTATCATAAATACTCGTAGATACTCAATTAGGTCATTATTTCAAATGGTTACTAGTACCATTCTTTAACTTTAGCCTTTTTTACTTAATTTGAAGCTAGCAGAGTGAATTTATTCTATGCTTACTTATTCATAAATATTTTTAATATATTTTTTATTAATATATGAGATAATGAAAATGCTTAAAAAGAATTCATATTTAACTCAATGTATGTATAAGTTATACAAGAAGTATAATAATTTAAATAAAGTATCCATTTTAACGTTAATGTAGCAAATTAAAATTAATTAATAATTAAAACTTATAACTATTTGCCTTCAAAAATCAAATCATAATAACAATAAAACATATAATGAATCTTCTTGATCAATATCCTTTTAAGGTAAAAAAAGTTTCCAAAATTTTTCATATTAAGCTTGTTATAACTAAATTGATAGCATAACCATTTAGTCCCTTGCCCATACTTAAGTTGTACGCTATCCTTAATGTATAAAATATGTAAGAAAAATAAAAATAATAAAAGACAAATAATGGGAAGAGGTAAGGACAATTAGCACTCCCTTGGAATTTTTTTTGCCTTATTCAATGTCATCAAGAGTTATTCCAATTTGGTGAAATCTTGTATACTTCGGTACTTTAGGCAATGTTATCTATATAGCCTGCAGAACTCTACCAAGTCTCATCTCAATTAAGAGTCAATGAATGTCAAAATTAGCTAAAAGCTATGAGTTCAAAATTAAAATAAACAAAAATAGTTACAAAGAATTGTGATAATTAACTCTTCTTTATCAGTCATTTAATTGGATTTCTCCTCAAGTTCTTTGTTTAACCTAGATCTATAATCAAGGACTTCCTTTCACTCATACTTAGGACCTAAGGTTTCTTAGGTTCCTTATAATATATTAGTCAAGGATTTACCATCTTCTTCTACTATCAAAATGCAGGAAAACTCTTCACTTGAATTAACCACTGATAACTCCTTAAGCCTCTCTTAATAGAAAGGAGTTCATTTAAGCATTTGATGCATACCGTTATTTATAAAAAATTATTCTCCTTTACGCTTATCCCAAGCTTACTAAAATATGAGCTTTTTGGTTAATCATCTTTAAACACTTTCGTCTTTTACTCCTCGTCCTTTGCTTCTTCCTTCTTTTTGAATACCAACTTCCTCCTTCTCTTTAACCTGTAACTCTTGTCCACTTCTCTTATTGCATCCACTTTCTACTTTAAATTTGGTTCAATGTAACCTAGTAAAGCGCTTTACAACTCTTTGAAGAAAAACTTAATAAGTTGTCGGATCTAAAGTTCTATGTTGTGGATAGGTTATGAAAAAGCTCTTCAGTTTTTTAGAAGCATCAGTTATAGTAATGAATTTCATAATAAACTTCTCAAGACTTTGAACCTCTTCTTTCTATTAATATTTTTTAAATTAAGTAAGTTCATTAAGATCAAAGTATTAAACATATGTACTTGTACAATATATAAACATTATAACTAATATAGATTTGTCCTACCTTAGTTTCTAACCACGTCTAACTACAACAACTAATCAATCTATAATCGTCATCTATATGAATTATTGAATCATAAGGCTAGTTTGGAGTTCATCTCAGGTGGTCTTTCCCATCGCAGGTGATCTTTCCATTTTTTCCTTTTGTCATAGTTGTTAATATAAGTTTGAGAAATAATATGTCCCAACGAGCATTAGTATCTATCATATTGTTTCTAAATAACTTGGTGTTTCTTTCCCTTTAAATATGATGGACTAGCATTTAAAATGCCATTTGAAAGATTTTCCTATCTACCTTACATCTTATTTTGACGTTCAAAGCAAAATCTATAGTAGATGACCATTCCTTGGTTGTATATTGAAGGTTGAAAATGCTTAGCAGCTTACACCATAAGACTTAAGAATATTAACAATTAAAGAACAGATGGATATGTGATTCACGATCATTCCTGTGTAGAATATAAAATGGACTATTAAGTTTATCTCTACTACTAAGTATTTTAAGAAGTAACTAGTCATAGTATGAAGGATTATAAGGGGCTATGTTATTATCTCAAACCATTTTAAAGCGTGAATTCCTTAAAGTGTAGTCTATAAAGATTTTTTTTTAGGAAGCATTGGTGAATCTTAAAGATTTATCCTTTAACCAATGTATGCAATCAGCAATATTATAATTAGGAGAATATCTAGGCATATTTGGATTATGTTATGAAAGCCTTTAAAGGAATGGGATGGCTAGCTCTAGTTTCCATTCAACATAATTTTTTGGAATTTGGTGTTGACAAGTACAACGGATTTAAGTGAGTGATATTCTCTAAACTAATATAAAGGGCCGATGGTATGATAGTTATCAAACCAGAAATTAATTGTCTCTCTAATTCCAATCATATATTTCATAAAAGGATGCATCAAAGGCCTAGTGCTCAAGATAAAAGGGAAAGTGTAGGATTTAGATTGTTTAGCTCTTATAGTCCTTATGCTTTGATTCCTCAAATAATATGTGTGGATCCACTTCACCTAGAGGTTTTTTTTCTTTATACAAATTTTCCATAACCTATTAGCCCTCATAATCTTAGAAATTATTCAAATTGATGTTAATCCTAAATCTCTTTGTTACTTTAGAAGATATAGAGTACTCTATTTCGTACTAGTATTTTTATAACTATTACTTATCCCATTCCAGATAGATTCCCTCACCAACTTGTCTATCCTCTTTATTACCCCTTTTAGAAGTGCAAGATGTAAGCACTAATATAAATGTATGTTATTAAGTAAAAACATAACAAGTTGCAACCTTTCACTATATAAAAAAAAATTATTGCATTCCTTTCTAGTAATTTGATTAGTAGGATGCAATATACTACATTGAGTTTCCTAGTAGAGGTGAAACCCTAAGGTACTTAAATGGGGTTAATTGAGTTATTAGTCCAACTGAAGAGACTAATAGACCTGCATTAGATTGAGAACATGTGGATATGTAAAAATAACTTTTTAAAGGGTTATAACTCAGACCTAAGACAGCTCTAAAAATTTCCAGTGAGTTGTTGGAGATAAGATTTACTCTACTAAGCATGGGAAGCTCATTTATAAATGAGAGTTGGGATATACTCAGTTTACCACATATATAATGGGACTTAAAGTTAGGGGTTTTGACAATGTTTGTAAAAGTGATCCTTGAAAGAAATTCTATAATGATTGCAAATATTTAAGGATGCAATAGGTCTCCTTATCTAGTCCATAAGCATTCTTAAGAAGATTTAAAGGTTTTTTTATTAACTATTACAGAGAAAGAAACTAGGGTGATGCAAACTTCGATTACTAGGGTATCCTAAAACGTGCAATGTTTTAAAGATGAATCCCTAATTTATAAAATTAATACTTTAATGAAATAAATTTGTAGGGTATAGCTATTGATAGGATTGTTAGAGCTATAACCTCTAAAAAGCATTATGTTATCACCAATGCTTCAACCATACGCATATGCATATTAAATATGAATAATAATATCATAGAGTGTAGATATCATTTTTTTTACAAATATCTTTGAAATAACCTTATAAATGATATTACAGTATGTAATTGGTTTACATTCACTAATACATAGGTTTTATTCATCTCAGTCAACATTCTTCCACTTCTAAAAAATTATATGATTATGTTGATCACCATCATACCCGCTTAATCCCATATAGTTTGGAAGAACATAACATTAAAGCCATTAGTCCCAAAAGCCTTATCATGGTGAAAGAAAAAGAATGCAAAGTTGATTTCTTCTAGAGTGACAACCTAAGTCAAAGTAGGAATATGGTGAGGGGGTAGAAAGCCTTTCAAATTGTTAATACCTAAAAAAGGTAGCGAAACTCCTTTCTATTCCCTACATACAAAGTGCTTCATTTCTTGTTCTTTAAGTTTGCATTGCTCATATATTTTTTGCTCTTCAGGATCACAAAAGGAGGTTATCTTCCTTTTATTCCTTTTACCTCTGATCACACTATAGAAGTACTTGAAATTTCTATCTCTTTCACACAACCATAAGACTCTACTTTCTGCTTTAACTGGAAGTCTAAATATTAATGGTGTTGTATTACCTTCTTAATTCAGATTTTGTGACTAATTAGAGTGTTGAATCTATAGGGTGACTTACTAGGACTTCTTGAGCTCTATTTAGTGCATCAAAACCATTCTTATCCAATAGGAAAGGATTATTGTTGCTTTTCAATGGTTGCATACAATATACCTTTATTCTTTTCAATTTTTACATCTATTAGTATGATTGGGATCCTATGAATTCAATGCACACACCTAGGGATTGGGAATGATGAAGTAGGTAGTTGAATAACTTAAAATGAGTTTTCTTTTTAATTGTTAAGAGGTTTAACTTAATCTCTATAGATGAGTGATAAGAGAATAAATGGTTCCCAAAGAATGCATAACTTCTTAGGAATCCACTCAACTAAGGGTCATTGAATTTTCCTCTGAATAAGTCAATCCCCATTCTAACTATTGCTTTAGATGAATAAAGAAGTTAAGCACACTAGCGCATGAAATTTGGAATGTATACACTTCATATTTCATTGTGATTTAGAAAATATCCAATGAGTGTTGATCAAGGATACTAGTCTTTATAAGTTTGCATATAAAGATGATATTTTAAACTCTCAATTGCTTGCATAAATCAAACTTATAGAAAAGGAGCAGTTTGAGGTTTTTAGTACCATTTAAAAATAAATGAATTGGTCAAAGCAACACCAATTTACAGGGTTATATAAGAGAGATCAAAAGAGACAATTACTTTACCATTGTGATGAGCTAATGGTTACTAAAAGTGACCCATTGTTTTATTCAAAAAGAGAGCCCTTTTTGAAACTGATATACTTTTATTCTAGTCTTGATAAACAAAATTTGAATTCTTAAGACTAATTAAGTCTTTAAGAGTTCATTGCTTATTGGGGAAATTTAAGTCTTTGACATTCCATAGTAGTAAACACATTATCTATTATTAGTTTTTTGTTTTTCCCTCTTATTTTATGATCACTAGTTTGAGTTAGTTACAGAACTCAACTAAATAACTGTTTCTATAAGAATAAAGAATCAAGAATCAAGAATCAAG
>JANIJH010000006.1:63940862-63959984 GCA_024520975.1 Erythroxylum areolatum | reverse complement strand
TAACATAACACTTTCTTCCAGAAGATGTCCCCCATTGTCTTAAGTTTCTAATGACACCAAAATCATTCAATTCGGTTTAGTGATTCGAAAGATATACTTCAAATATTTTCTTGGACTGCTCTTGTCCAAATTAGTATACTATGCACAATTTCTATCCAAAATTTGAACATCTTAGAAACTGAATTAGATTCCAATTTCTTCATACCATTTGCATATCCATGTCTCTAGTTCACCACAAATCAGAAATCATCTCATTTGAAGCTCTACCGATCCAGAAATCATCTAAATACTGAAGTATGTTCAGTGGAATAAAGCTAGTTCATAGTATTTAAAAACACACACACTGTACCCGTCCCACGTTTTTCACTCAATCTCTCTCAATTCATTACAGATGGCTACTATTTTTGTTGTAGATGTAGTGCAATGTCCTACAAGTCCGATGGTTTAAGAATTAAGTCATTTGAGTGTCTAGAGAAGAAGTTATTACCAAACTAATCCAATCTGGTTTTATCCTTAATCAAATTGAACCTATCATGGGAAAAATTAGTATAACTTTCTCTAGAGATATCATATTTAGGTATTCTTTAAATAGTTAGAAAGAATACTTCAAGAGCTACAATGTTAATGAATACATAGAAGACAAATTCTATCTTCTGGATGATCAAAAATGGAATAGAAGATATAAGATTAACAGTAACCCAGAAGAAGTTTATAAATAGTAACATAGAAGATATTTTACAATTGTCATAACTTTCCTACAAATATTAGATTTAGGTGTTATTTAGATTTTTTGAAAGAGGAATTCAATAGCTACAACTTTCATGAAGAACTCAAAGACAAATTTCATCCTCTGTAGGATCAAAAATAGAACAGAAAATGTAAGATGAACAGTAACCCAGAAGAAGTTTATGAACAGTAACACAAAATATGTATTACAATTGTCATAACTTTCTCTACAAATATTGGATTTAGGTGTTCTTTGGATTTTTTCAAATATGAATTCAATATATACAACTTTTATGAAGATTTTGAAGAGAAATTCTATCTTCTGAAGGATCAAAAATGGAACAGAAGATATAAGATGAACAGTAACCTAAAAGATGTTTATGAACAGTAACACAGAAGACAATTGTCATAACTTTCTCTAAAAATATTGTATTTAGATTTTCATTATATGGTTTCAAAGAGGACTTCAAGAGCTACAACTTTTATGAAGACCTCAAAGACAAATTCCATTTTCTAAAGGAAAAAAAATGGAACAGAAGATATAAGATGAACAGTAACCCAGAAGAAGTTTATGAACAGTAACACAGAAGATGTTTTACAATTGTCATAACTTTCTCTAAAAATATCTGATTTAGGTTTTATTTAGATGGTTTGAAAGAGGACTTCAATAGCTACAACTTTCATGAAGGCAACTTTGCCAAAATCTATCTAGATCATTCCCAAAGTTTCCCTTAAAGTTCAAAGATGAATTTTACATTCATCCACCAAAGTACTACACTCAGTTCTCACTTCATGACAAATTTTGAGACCATTAGAGACAGAATTGAAATTCAATATCTTCATAAGAAATGTATCCATATATTTCTAGTTTAATCCAAACAAAGAATCTTCTCATTTGGATAACTAGAGAAAAAGTTATGGCTAACAGATCGAAGCATACTCAGTGAACATTTTCCAGATCAACTACCACTTTTGTTTCCAGATCTTTCCTTATCACAACTCATACCAAGATCACTCTTTCAACTCCCTCTACTTCTCATTTTCAATAAAATCACATTTAAAACAATCATACCTGAAAGTTGTCAATGAATGCATGTACACTTAGTTTTGTATGTTCAAAGATTCAGATTCACATACATGTATGCTGTCATGCTGTTGGGCATGAAATGCAAATTTTTCCCTAACTCTCACATTGCTATTCTCTCCATTTGAAATCTGGGTTCTAACCCTTAATATGGGGACAGGATGTTACATTTCTCCCAGAGAGTTAAGGAATATTTAAGACTAACCATACAATAGGAGTTACAGTTTTTAACTAAAATTTATTATAATTCTTTTTTAATATGTTTTCATTTAACGGATTTAAATCTTAATCATCCATTATTAGGGACTTCTAAATGAGGTTTAGAAATTCTTTGTTTCTTTTGAAAAATCTTACCATAATCAATTCATGTACTCAAAGAAGTTAAGTCTCTCGCATTAGCAAAGAATGGATTATAATATGAAAGAGAACAAAGGTAAGAATCTTCTCACCAAAATTCAAATTTTGAAAAATAAATTTGAATTTTAGAAAATGAAGCTATTGATCATGAATGAGCCATGAAGTTAATCAGAGAAAAACAAAAGCCCTTAAACAATATAGATAGAAGCTCAACTAGGAATTTTAAGAAGTTAAGTGATGGTTGTTGAGTTGGAAAATCATTAAACAATATAGATAGAAGCTTAACTAGGAATTTCAAGAAGTTAAGTGATGGTTATTGAGATGGAAAATCATTGTTTCTACAAAAGGATGAAGTTAACTTTTGGAAGCAACAGGTGCATTAAGCCAAGGAGGACAAAGTTTCATACATTAATCAATAACGTGAAATTAATTCTGTAACACCACATTCCCAACTGGCATATGCACGTGCATCTATCAGATACACGTGTATATGCCTGTTAGAAATGACATGTTAACTAGCTCACTTTAATTGTACATAATATGGCTTCATACACTAAATCATCAATCACACATTTTCTAGACTCAAAATGTTATCACATTAATCAAAATCCATAATTTACATTGTTTCATACAACATAATACCATCCAAGGTTTACAACATTATCATATGAGTTTAAACAACTCAATACACACCAAATACAATCTCAGCTGACTGACCTCTGAGCCAAATCTGACTGTAACAGTTGCACAAAATATGCTTCTACGGAGTCTTAGAAACTAGGTCATCTCTCTCTTGAACCTGAAAAGCAACGGTGCAATTTTGATGAGTTTTGCAAACTCAGTAGAGTAACCATCCTCGATGGTTCACTCAAGTCATAAAACAAGATCAATTGTAGCATGTAATCATACAGCTCAACTCCATTTAACAAGTATCAAATACTATCACAGATAAATCATTTCTCAGATACACAGTTCAGTCATATAACAAATTTCACACAACTTTGCAAATCATTCAATGAATTCAAATTATATGCGGATGCGACATGTATGAGACTCACATTCTTTTTTATTTTTTTGTGACTGTGTTCTTTTACAGTATCCTGAATTATCAAGCTCAGTCAGTCAGTCAGTGACTCATTGATCACAACGAGCCATAGGCTCGAACCACATATGCGGGAGCTTAAAGCTCATATCAGTAATAGTATCAGTAGCCACATCAGTCACAACTCCTTTATGTTACATGCATTGGAATGAAGTGCATGCCACAATTCAGTCATCAATCAATCACTTTCATTTGCATGTAATATAACAGTATATCAGTCACAGTATCAATTATAGTAACAATCACAGTAGCAATGGTCATCGGACTAGGTCCGGCATTCAACCTTTCAGTTGAGAATCAGAAAATCATTTAGGCAGATGCATTCACATTCAAGTAGCACTTCCAATATCATTCTCATGCATCAAAACGCCTCGGATAAATATGGTCCAAAATCCAGTGCACAATCAACACAACTCAGTATAATTCAATAAGATCGCAATACAGTTCAATAATGTACTAAACAATATGGTGAGACCATCTTAGGTTACTCACAGTATGCTCCAAACAGCTATTGCCTTGATGTCTCGGCAATGTCTGGATGCCGTCGTTCAATGTGCTCCTCTATACATGCAATACATACATATATCACAATATTGCACAATTTTGTATTCATTAAAGCACGTTCATGTATATTAACTATGTACAATGCATGTTCATGACAATTCCGGGTTGCTTATCATTTATTTTGTTACACATGTCATTCGGATATCCATATTCCACTAATCAACTCAGATTTGGTTAAAAGTACATTTTCGGGTCCATTTTGCACAATTAATTTCATTAGAAAAGTGAAGGAATTTGGTAGCACTTCTAACAAATTATTCTCCTATGTCTTAAGTCTCTATTGATACCAAGATCACTCAATTTGGTTCATTATTCTATGAGTTATACTCAAAATATCACATACTGTGCACATTTAAAATTTTGGTTATTGCATGATTATGCATTAAAGTTTTATAACCCATATCTCTCAATTCCCATATCCAAAAATTACAAACTTTATATCAATTTAAAGATAAGAGAATAAGATGCAACTTTGGCGAAGACAACTTTGTCCCATTCGGCCTACATCAATATATTCAATAACTACAGAACATGATTTCTGTCCCTAATAGTGCTACTGCCTAAGCCAAGACTTGCTTTCAAGCTCAATTTCAAGCACCTTAAGGACATAATTCAAATTCAATTTCTTCATAACATTTGTAGAAAAATGTCTCTAGTTAAATTTAAAACAAGAATTATTTCATTTGGAAATCTACAGATCAAAATATAACCAAAAGACCAAAGCATGTTTAGAACATTCTAGTTATCAAATTCCAGCACACTTCAGCATTTTCACCCTACCACCCCCTTTCGGGATAACTTGCATGATCTTTATGACAAGGAAAATGGTATATTTTAGTAATAATTTCTTCTAGACAATTGTTCCACTATGTTTCTAGTTTGTAATAACACCAAAATTGTATAATTTGAGTCAGTATATTGAAAGTTATATCTAAAAGAGTTCAGACTATTTTTAAACTATAACAGAATTCCTAACTCTAATTCCAGCCAGATTTTGAGATGCTACCACTAATCCACTTTAGATGCTGCCATATGTCATTAATTAATCAGTCCATATGTCTCCTAATTATTGGTTCACTTGTCACACAATAATTGATCTATTTGTCACTTAATTACTAGTCCATTTATCACCAATTAACTATGCCAAACGTCACTCAATTCAAGGCTTAATCATCCAAAATTTTCATTTATCAATTTATCCTACAATATGGCATTTGTCCTAGTCCAAATTTACCTCAAATTCACTAAAAATTTTGAAAGACTACTAATGGTCTCCAAATAGATTTTTAACGCAAATAACTCAAAATTCACATTTTAATCACATTTATAAATCAATCATACCTGAAAAATGTCAATGAATGCATGTACAATCCTATTCATGTGCAAAATCAAAATTATCATGTGTGTACAAAAATATGCAAAGAATTATATGGATTTTCTAATTTCTCATAATTCACTATTTTTGCCTTAACATGGGCAACGGAATGTTACAATCCTTCAACAAGTATGTATTAACACACTCAATAAGCTTTTGTGATATTTTTCCTTCATCCCTGTACATGTTATAATAAGGGACACACCCTCGTTGATATTATGGTCAGTAAATAAGAGAACAAATAATGTTAATACCTAAAGGGTAAAAAGAAGAAAATATAATATTGTGAATCATTCTTGTACCTCGTAAAAGAAAAAAATCTAAACAAAACCCTTAACAATGCCCTCCCTAACATCATCTGGGAAATCCCCAAGAGGATGTTCCAAAAGTGCATGGAATGTTGAGATACAACAGAAGGCCTCCTCCTTTTGGTTACAACGACTACTACTTTTCCCACCCAAACTTGTTTCTACCCTTTCTATGTACAAAAGCACCAAACATTTGCCAAAATAGGTTTAGATAAGATGAAGATCAATTTCATATGCATGTCTCAGCAATCACAAACAACAACGTATTGATTGTAATCTATCAAAAGCCACTCACCAAAATAAACGCGGTTCTTTTGGTGAAATTGATAACCTTTTACTGTCATCAAATGTCGAAGTATGATCCCATATTTGAGCTAAAAGCTTGGGACATTACATAAAACATCCCATATGTGGCTAAAGAGTGATTTAACAACAGGTAGTAAAGCCAATGTCTTGCCTGTCAAAGGATACACATTGTATGAGCAATTTATTGAAAAATGGCCATGTTTTAGCTGCGTAATAAATTCAAACATTTCAATTTCACTAAAGAGATAATTGAATCACATAACCATAACAGAAACTCAATCACGTCTTCCTCAAACCAATATTTTCTCTTACCATGGGGAATATCGTTTGGTTTGAGCTTTGGAGTATTTTCTCCAAGATATTTGCAGAATCTTGTCGATCTTTCTCCTTCTAACCAAGTGTTCATCAACTTTATCCCCTCCTACACATTCAAAACAACAATTAAATTTTCAATCTTATAATGCAACCCTAGGTGGGAAAAAATGACAATGAAATGAATCAAACAACAGCATCATCTAAATACCCAAAAACAATGTCTCACTCTCACTTTAACTTTACAGTGTCAAAACTTCTAAAAGAACATTACCATGGCGTCAGTTTCTTTCAACTTTCATGGCACAGTTTAAAAGTACAGTCCTATGGTGTCATTTCTTGGGAAGAGAACAGGATAGAAAGAGATAGTATAAAAAGAGAGAGTAAAGTTACTTCACGAGGCCTGGCTTTATTGGAGGAGAGCTTGGAGACGATCTCTTGAACGTCTCTGGAAGTCACCATATGGAAAAGCTGAAAGAAAAGGACAAACAAAACAAAAAAACTAGATGAAATTCGTGGCCGCATTGGAGCTGGGCCTTGGATCTACCCCCATTGTCTTAAAAATGTTCAAAACCAAGAAACTCACAGAAAATGCATGAGACAAAAATCAATGAAAAATCCTACCAATCGACACAAAACACAAACAAATCTTCATCATCAAAACTTACCTAGAATCTGGAAATTATAGAACGCTGGAATTAGGAACTAGAGAAGAGAATCACGAACTTGAAGAAGAGGAAGAAGTTTTGGGAGAGAGGCTCAAACTTGAAGAAGAGGAAGTAGTTTCGAGAGAGAAAATAATCACAAACTTGAAGAAGGATAAATTTGTAAGAAGAACAAGTTTTAGATGTCAAAGATGAATAGGTATTCGTGGATTAGATAAAGATAGGCTATAGTTGGTTTTACCAATTCTTCAAAAATTAATAATAGACTTTCCGGAAGAACGGGTATTTTGTGTTTGGTTAGAAACCAAACACAGGTTTAATAATATGCTAGGAATAAGGTGGGAATAGCTATGCTATTCCCTTGTACCAAGCATCCCGTAAGTTCGAGATGGATTGGCGTGCCTCCTCTATGCTTAGGACACCAAAATATTGAACCATGAATGAAGAAAGGAATGAGAGAGAGGCATATTCTACTGGCTAATGATTATGTTGCCCCACTTTTTGACTGGAAGGGACATTAAATTTAGATTTAATTTACATCTTTTCATCAAAAATTGTTCATGATTGACTAAATCGTTGATACAAAGAATATCCAAATACTAAACCCGCTCTTTATATACCTTTCGTGAAAAAAAGTGGCTCCTGGGAAAATCAAAGAAAGATTATGTTGCTCTTCCGTAAAAAGTTCTTCTATGAATTCCGGACCTAATCTTTTAAAAAACGTAAAGTACTTTTTTGTTTACAAGCCAAAGTTTTAATACAAGAAAGTCAAAGTATGTATTATATTTGATACAAACTCTTTTTTTTAGGATCCATTATAATAATGAAAAAGATTTGTGCATATATACACAAATTGGGCGATAATACCATGATCTAATGAATCAGCTCAGGCCGAGTTACGAATGGGATGTCCTTTTTTATTACAAAATCCCTTTTTGCCAATGTTCCAATCAAAGGAATAATTGAAACTGTTGAATTGAGTACGAGTCAAGGAAATGGATCCCTGCCCTCTGATTTCCATATAAAGGGCATGCCCAATATAAATACCTTCTTTAACTTCTATTATGGTATATTGAATATCTTTCATAAGAAATCAAAGTAAGAAGCACCGATTTTTTCCAGGAAACCCCCAACAAAAAATACACATTATTTCTTAAAGAAAAATTGCAATTCTTAAAGGATGAGATCAATTCAAAATTACTTTTTATATAATATTAATATTATAACTAACATAATTTCATTGAAGGCGAGAGTTCAACTCTTTCCACACCAACTTCTTCCTAGCTAAAACAAACAACCTCAAAGATTTTGAAGCATCGGAGATCTCTATGATACTACCAAAAAAAATAAATGGTGAAATTCTTTTTTGTCTATTTACATATAATGAATTTTTGAGTTTTGAAGAGGCTATTAAAGATAAGAAATGGTGTAAGTTATAAAGGAAGAAATTCATTCCATTCAAAAAATGACATTGTGAGTTTATCAAACTTCCAAATAGTCATCAAGAAATTAGGGTTAAATGAGTGTATAAGATATAAAAAAAAGGGGAGAAATTGAAAGGTATAAGGCTAGACTAGTTGCAAAGGGGTATAAACAAAAGCATGGTGTAGATTATAAATAAGTATTTGCTCTCGTTGCTGGTTTAGAGACAATAAGGTCATTGGACACTCATATGGCCTAAAAATAGTGGAAAAATCATTAAATGGTTGTGAAGTATGGCTATTAAATGGTGCTATTGAAGAAAAAGTATATGTGGAACAATTGAAAGGATTTATAGTTAAACGTCATCAAGATAAGGTGCGAAGGTTAAAGGTTGTCTGCATTTATGCAGATGACCTCATCCTTATAGGAAATAATTTACAAGAGTATGATGATTTTAAAAAAGCGATGGCACAAGTTTTGAGATGAGTGATATGGGGCATATATCATATTATATGGGCATATAAATAAATAATAAAGTGATGAGATATTTATCTTTCAAGAGTCATATGCAAGAAAGATTACAAAAAAGTCTAAGATGATAAATTGCAGTCTTGAGAATACTTTGATAGAGTGCAAGATAAAACTCTCCAAAAAGGATGGAGTAAAGAAAGTCTACTTAACCCCATTTTGAAGCTTTGTGAGAAGCCTAAGAAACTTGACATGTACTAAACCTGATATATCATTTGTCATGAGATTAGTGAATCGATTATAGAGAATCCAAATGAAGAACACATTTGAGTCACAAAGAGAATTCTTCTATATTTGAAAGGTACTCTTAATTATGGCAATTTTTATACTTCTTCGAATGAGGCTCACTTAATAGGATATTATGATAACGACTATACCATTGATATTGATGACTAAAAGAGTATTTCACGTTTATATTTTTCTTTCGAGAAAATGCAATTTTAGGGTGTTCAACGAAACAATCAGTTGTAACACTCTCAACATGTAAATCAAAGTATGTTGCTACAACTACTGATGCATATCAAGCAATTTGTCTAAGGAGATTGCCGGAGGAACTTCATTTTGCTCAAGAAGAAGTGATTAAAATTATGTTGGACAACAAATCAGCCATCCTTTTGCAAAAAATCTAGCGTTTCATGATTGAAGCAAGCATATAGATGCAATGTTTCATTTTATTCATGATTATATTATTGATAAGGATGTTGAGTTAGAATACATAAAAACTCTTAATAAAATAGTTGATATTTTTACAAAACCTCATAAGAAAGATGGTTGAAGAAGTGAAGTTTAAGGTGGGTGTAGAGAGTGTTTTAATTAATTAAATGTGGCTTCTTCTCTTCGACAATAGATAATGTAAGGTAAGTTTTGCAAAGACAAACAGATGTTTTTGTTGGTGAATCAAATATGAATTTAAAGCTTATTAAGTCCAATTTTAAATAGTGTAAATTTCAGTTTTATTAAGTTTTTTACAAGAGTTATAGTTATTTTGTTAGAGGCTACTTAGATATAATATCTGTTATTTAGAATTATATTATGTACAATTTTTTTATTTATCCTATAAAAGGACTTGTAATTAGTTGTTACAAAATGGAGAGAAAAATTGAAAATATAGAAATAAAATTTTATCTGGTCAATCATTTCTTTTCTTCTTCCTCATCTGTGTTAAGAATCCAAGCTTGTAACTCGCCGTGGCTTCCCTAACTTCGTTGTAAAGATACACATGTGAATAGGAAAATTAGTAAAGCTAATGGCTATAATAGCTGTTGACGAAGGTGTAATAAAATAACCACTAAATCGATTTGTTCTTTTTTTTTTTCTCTAGCTCTCTTCCTCTCTTCTTTTCCATTTCTATTTTTAACTCCCTTTCTTTTGAAACCTAAACCGGATCGGCTGGTTCGACTGATTAGCCATCTGATCCGATTGACTCCTAAAAATTAGTCTTTAATTAGACCAGTATGAACTGGTGAGAACCGGTTAAACTGGTGGTCAAATCGGTTGACCACTGGTTCAATGATTTTTTATTTTTTTAAAACATATCACATTTTTTATATATATTTATTTATATTATTTGAACCGGTCAAATGGATTTTTTATTTATATTTATTTGGCATATTTTTTATTTTTTTAATATTACTAATATTATATAAAATTAAATATAATTATTACATAATTATGACGTCATATTAAATTAAATAAGTGATCAATAAAACCTCCTATTTGCATTTTCAATCAACAACTTGCATCGTAACAGGGGAAAATACACAAGTTGTTGGAAGAAGAATATTCAACGAAAATGCGATTTACTCTTTCTATTTCTATATTCCCCATGAGTATTTGAAGAAAGAGATCAGAAACCACGAAATGGGTACAGAGGACTTTCATTTTCAAGCTGACCTGCGCGTAACACGGCTCTCTACCGCTGAATCATTAAAAATCTTACAGGGATTGGAAGAAAATGTGTGCATACTAAAAATTAGAATATGGTCGGTTCTCATGTACATTGACGTAATTCTGAGTTGAAACATAGCCCTGTCATATTCTCACCCGCTTTTTTCAACCCTCTCAGTGGAAAGGAAAATTGTCAAAAGAACCATCTTTCTAATTTATACATTCTTGCAGGTTCCTGGCTCCAGGTTAGGTAGGAAGTAGCGTAAGTTTTACGTAATCTATTGCATTGTTTTCTTGGACCACTCCCAACTCTAAGAAAACGAAGGTCTTGCAAAGACCATTTCAACGCCGCGGAAAATAATGAAGTTGTCCTTGTATTTTTTCTGCAACCAAAGAATTTACACTTTTCCTTCCAAGATTGGCCTCCGCTCCTGTCTAGGGTAGATCCCTGGCCCCTCCAAAATAAAGTCGTTTCATATCGATTTTACACATAAAACGAGTCATTTTGAAAGCGGAAACACGCACAGTTTGGAATATAGTAACGTAACACAGGATAAAGGATCTGATGCCCCTGTCCACTTGGTACCAATCGTGCCCTCTGTCAACTTTATTGTTATTTAACTGCTGTCCGTGAGCGCCCTTGGCAAGCTTTTTGTGAGCAACCTTGAAACTTATCCCACTAAACTTACGTGCTTTTGTGGGCGCCTATTGTGGAAGGCTGCTTAATCTGCATAGACGTATTCTTCATGTCTGCCATGATTTCTTGGAAACTCTTTTGCTTGGCTAGTTCCCTGATGGGAGGCCTACTGCTTTTCCCTTTCCGTGTCAGCTCTGCTGATCCTGATCTCTTGCAGGACTTCTGTGTTGCAGACTTCAACGCTTCTATATCAATTAATGGGTTCCCTTGTAAACCTGTGGATGAAGTCAAGTCAGATGATTTTTTCTTTGATGGGTTAAGCAAAGAAGGGAACACAAGCAATATGTTTGGCTGGTCTACCTCTGCTGCTAATGTTCTTGCATTTCCCGGCTTAAACACACTTGGGATTTCGATGAACCGAGTAGATTTTGCACCAGGTGGATTGAACCCTCCACATTCACACCCTCGAGCCTCTGAAACTGGTGTGGTCATCAAAGGGAAGTTGCTGGTCGGATTTGTTACGACTAGCAACGTATTTCACTCCAAAGTTTTGACAGAGGGACAGATGTTTGTTGTTCCGAGGGGTCTTGTTCACTTCCAAATAAATGTCGGGAAAGGGAAAGCCTTGCTTTTCACAGCCTTCAATAGTCAGCTGCCGGGGTCCGCGGTGGCTGCAACAACTCTCTTTGCTTCAAAACCTTCCATTCCCAACGAGGTGTTAACCAAGGCCTTCCAAGTAGACGATGACGTCATTAAGAATATAAAATCCAAGTTTGGTTCTTAATGGTTTCTAAATATTGTACTAATTCTCACGCCACTATGATTCTATCAATTATAATTCATTGCTCTGTTTGCGATGGCCCCTTATGTTCTGTTAAAAATCACGGGTCTTAAATCTTGGTGACGTCTTCGGGTACCAACCCAGGAAAATCATCGTGAATATTCACTAGATATTGGTCACTATATATCAACGTGGTTCCCTTGTGTTCCATACATTTTTGATTCAGCATCGTATCTTCCAGACAAAATGGTTTTAATTTGTCACAATAAACACGCTAAAAATTTCTGAGTTGCATACATTAGCATATTTTGGTCAATGGGGCTATTTATCCCAATCATCCAGAAATCACAAATTCCAGTAGATTAGGTAAATGAATTCACTTCAGAGGTTCGTGCCTACGAACTAACTAGTACATTGGATACAGTCGGACAAATACACATGGATTAGAGGCATCTTCTACAACTAACGTGAGATTATAACATTAGTAGTACACACATTTCTGCACCATACGGGAAAGCCAGTAGCAATATTCCCTTGCAACAAACTGAAGAACAGAACAACAACCTAGCTGGTTCAATAGGATGCTCGTTCAAAACTTCCACCAACCTGCATGTGTAGCCATTCAGGTTGCGATCCATGGGCATATTCTCTCGCTGACTGGGGGGCAAACATCATTCCTGCGCCATCAAATGGTTGTGGGCCAAGCTACAAAGAAAAGTAAAGATGTTAACCGTTGACATGCAGAGAAAATAAACTGATAATTTGGAATCCGGTAAAAGTTTGTAAATCTGTTTCTTCTGAAACAAGAAGGTCAAACCACCCATGATTTGAGCACTATAATCTTTTCAAACATAATGTTGTTTCTAATAGACTCGTTCATCTACTCAAGTTAAAAGGGCAAAAATCATAATCTAGCAAAACGACATTCTCTACCTCTTGATCACCAAGCCACCATCTGAGAAGAAGGTATTCAATAGATAGACATTCAACAAAAGATCGTTAATATGCATGCTTGTCTGCCAAAAGGTAGCAAACCTGGGCCACCTGCTGGGATTCTCAGACGTGAAGAATCCAGCAGCAGCATGGCCAATCAAGGGCTTATATAAGGGTTCAAATTATTTGATTAACTATTAAGGATTATCGACCCCTAAACCACTGAAAAAGCAGAAACAACAGATGGCTGGATGATTTATATTCAACCAAAAGTAGGCCCAAATTGTAGGGTGTATAATCAGTTACTTTTTTTACACTGAAGACTGGAAATAACACCAGGTTCCATGAATAGAACACTTGACTTGCTAACTGATTGAAGCACAGGAATATGGATGCTTTTCTGTCTATTCGACATTACACGTCAATAATGCTTACAGAAACTTAACCAAATTGCTGCCAACTAAATTTTTTGCAAATTTTTTAAAAGCATTTCTGCATATCAAGATGTGTGTGTATGTCAATTCAACCTTCTTTCAGGATCATAGAAAGACAAGGAGTTTCAACACTTTGTTTTTGTATGCCAGATCCAAAACCCTCAAAAGTTCACATTAAGTACAATTCTAGATGGGTTTCAACTTCAAAATTACAAACTTTTTTAATATGCTTTGGCTTTAATGTGCACAATCTAATTCAAGTTCGTAGTTCACAAGTGTTACGTTACAGGTAGGATTGTCTGATATCCTTTAAGGCAGGGAGAAACTATCTTAGAAAATCAAGAATATCTATTATAAAAAGGGGCATAAACCAAAATAGTTTTTGGTCCCAATTTTCTCATCTATATGCCCAATGCTTCACTATCCACATCCTGGCAAAAGAAACATAGTTACTTCTCACACAATCAATTTTCTAGGGATACAATTTAAGTTATCGACCAATTGGAAAAAGGTATATCAGCTAAATAGCTAATGAATTGATTGCATCATCAAAAAAGTCCTAATCCTCATCGTGGTTGGGATAATAATAAGGAATCAGAGATCAGATTACACTAATGAGAAGATGAGAATTAGTCATTATCATATAAATTAAGATTTTAATTTATTAGAATAAGAAGACTTACATCTTTTGAATGAAAGCCTTCTATTGTGGGGTTCATATGCATCCTTGAATTAACTGCTTCTAATTTCATAGACAAAAGCTGCAGAAACCCAATTTGAAACCACAGATTTCAAGTCAGCTTCAATAGGATAGCATTGTCAGTAGCAACAAAGACAGTGTTGGTGGGGTACTACCTCAACCTGTTGCTGTAATGACTGGATGTAATTGATTATTTCGTCAAGGACGAGTGCTTTACCTATGACCTATTTCAAGGAAATAACAGACGTATCATTCAACAAAACTACTTAGACACTAAGAGAGAAATTATATTCAAGGATGTGCCACTAATTTTCTTCAAACAGTGACATAGCAGAGCAAACCAATAATTACAGATTGAGTATACAACAAAAGAAAAGGCAATGGACTCATAGATCTTCCAAAACTAAATTCAACAGAACACAAGTATGATAAACCCAGAAGGGAATAGTTACCTTATTACACCCAGGGACTAAATCTTGGAGTATCTTCATCCTCTCACTTATTTTTTCTCTCCTAGCCTGCAAAAAGAAAGTTTTGAGAATGAATCAAATTCAATGCTTCAAACATGCCACTTGAAACAAATAACCAAATAGGGAGGAGTACTAAAAGTATATAGATATAAGATCCTGAAATTAGATTTTGATGAACTAAGAGATCAGTGAATAATAGGAAGTTCGACAGGGTTGAAGAGATTACTCTCTCTGCTAGACTGTGGCTATCAGTTGCTTGACCCCTTCTCGCTCTCACATGAATGTAATCTTGCTTTGGTGGTTCTGTCGGTTTATTGTTTTTGTCAGCAGATTTGTTGTTTGCAGCGGAACTTGATTCTACTTGAGTTTTATTCTTTTCATTTTTGGATCCCAATACTTTCATCCGCTTGCCATTAGAATCATTCTGAACACAACACATGATTAATCATCAGAAAAGGAGCAAGAGGAAAAGTAAGTTAAAAATGGCCTCAAACATCTTGATTTTGCCAAGCTGAAAACTTCATGCCGATAGTGAAAATCAGGCAATGTATTTCCAGCTACACAATAATCTGCAAACTGTGCAGATCAAACCTCGCAAGTGGAAGAAACTTGTCAAGTGCACAAAATTACCTGATGAAACGATTCGATAGATAACTAAAAGTGGAAAATTTTCTAAACTTCCAACACATTTAGTCCTCAGTGAAGAAAACTGGAATCAACAGTTTAACATGTTGAAGTTTGTAGTCACCTAAGAAAAACAAAGAAAAAGTAAATCCAACACAACATAGAAGTAACAGCCGAAAATCTCAACTCTCTCTTCTTTCCTTCCATTCTCTCAACAGAAGCCCAAACTTCTCCTCTATTCCTCTACATTCTCAACAGAAAAAGGTTCACGTCATCTTAATTATCAAAACCAATAACCGAAAATAACAAAAGAGAACAAAGAACCAACCAATTCGTTGCCACTACTACTAGTAGTGGAGACAATCTTAGACGATTCATCCTCCGAACTCAAATCTCTCCTCTTCCGCCCATTCCCACCGCCACTCTGCTCCGTCACCGTCGACTCCTCCGCTGACCCGTCTCTCTCCCCACCAAACCCACTTCCCAAATTCCCCATCCGAAGCCCCAACCCACCACCACCCCCATTAATAGCTCCAAAGGGCCAAATCTCCGACAAAGTGTACGAGGACGGGTTGGCTGCAGCGAAGGAGACCTCGTTTATCAGTGGAGGATCCATAATTCCCGGAAATGGATCGGGGGCCAAATCATTCAAGAGGGGTCAGCGCGACTCAGTGAGCTCGGGATCAGAACTGAGTGCGGGAGAGCTTAGCGAGTAAGGAGTGAGACTTCAAAGGGGTTTAGTATTGAGTTAAAAAAGCTTGCTTGGGGTTATTTAATGGACTCAGAATTCAGTATAGAAAGAGACTATTGCGTCTGCGAAGAGCAGAGTGGAGTAGATAAAGTTGTGGGTTAGAACAGAGAGAGTTACCCTCATAATGAGACAACTCTTAAATTATAATTATGTTTCATAATTAAATATTTTTTTTACGTTAAATAACTCATCTTTTTTACATAAACCGGACTTAACTACATGAATCTCAGGGACTTAACTACATTGCCAGAAAGGCGCGCAGTACGCCCACGGCGTAGTCTAACCTGGCCGCATCTAAGGATTGGAAATTTTTTCTTCCCCTCATCAAATTGGGATTTGAGTTCAAGAGTTTTCCTCGGACAATCCAATGATATGTTTAAGATTAGATATAATCGCGAGGATGTAATATATAATCCTACTCGCTTCCCCCGACCGAAACGTGTTCGTATTGAGGTTTGGTTGCGGGTCACATCACGCGAGTAGACGTGTTTCATGGAATCATGAGAAGGTTGTTTTTCAGAGGGGTTTTTATAATAAGTATGGGATCACGCGCCTTTGGAGAAGTACATTGTACAGTTTCTGCCGCGCCATTGAACTAAATTTGATTAAGTTTTACTAATTGGATTTATTGACTGGTCTAATTCAGAGCATCATATAATATATTGTAATTACAATGACAAGGATTAATCTCTGAAGTCTTAACATCGTTAGAAACTAGGATGGATCAATAAAGGCAACCATTTTGAACGCGAGGGAGGTTTGGTGCTGGTGAGTACTTGTTATCTATTACTTGCTTGAGGGTAACTGTTGAGGAGAAAACTTCAACACCATCAGCGCCTAACCTTCAATCTCCGGCGTCACTACTCACCACCTAACTTGCCTACCAAAAAATGCATGCTTACTCAAGCAAGTGTAATAAATCTGAGGAAAGCTCCTTCTAGCCACGCCAAAGAAGGGTGAAAGGTGATTCCAATGAATTAAACGCATGTGCCCAAAACGATCTTTGCTAGTGCAAGTTGGTGACTGTTACCTGTTGCTGTGTTTGATGGCTGTTGTCGTGAGAGCGACTATCTCCTCCTCCTTGTATCCATTAACAGCCCCAAACCACGTGCTAGATAATATGTTGTTTTCTTATTGGAATACGTAGTTGTATGTGAAGTAGGAATTCGTAATTGCTTGTCACCGTCGATCTTTGCACGTCTTATCCCAACGTTTAGCTCATGCAGAGACACAGAGGATATAGGAATATATGTCATCTCAAAGTTTTTCATACATTACGTCAACGGACGGTGTAATTAGGCGGTGGAGAATAAACATGGTGTAATCGTCTTGAATGGTTATGCATAACAGGCTGTATCAGTAATTGAGTCAACATTTAGGCTTTGATGTAGTTTCATATAAATCTGGACCTGGGCTGAGTTTTAAGACGTCAAAATTCATTACTCGCTTGCGAGTGTGAAAAGAAGAAAGAAACCGAACTTCTTTTGGTAAACTACAATGCATAGAAACTCCCAAATCCTTTATTGTACGTAAGTACTAAGATTTAAACTCTAGAAAACGGGAAGCACCCCAAATCGAAGGAACCAATTAGACGATACATTGAAGCAACCCAACTATTAGTTAGGTGATTGAAGCATCAAAGGAATCACGGACATTATTTGGCTAGACGATTCATTTCGGTGAGATAATTTTCAATTGCATAATTAAAGTTTAGGCATTATTCGACTTTGGTAAAATTTGAGGTTGAAGTAGGCTCTTTTTCTTTCATCAGTCAGTCTTATCGGAGGTTAAAGCAATATCATCATCATAAATAGTACAACATTGGTGGCTTTTTTGTGTTGTTATTTTTGCTTATAAGGAGACAAGAAAGTGTGTTCATTTTACTTGTAGGAAGTAAAAAACTGTGGTTCTCAAAAAAATTATAAGCTTGTAAATAAATTATCTTGGCTGATATGTAATAGAACATAAACATATTCATCACCAACTATTTTTTATCTTCTTATTAAGCCAAAGTGCTTGTGGAGAACTTTAGTAAAGCCTTTGTTATAAATAGAATAACCAATAATCAGCTAACCAATTGCTAGTTGTCCTGTAAATAGTGTAATTAATATTAGTCACATGTTGTAATATCTTATTTTGCATGTACTAATTGCATATACCCTATTACATTCATCACATTTTTGTCAGCTTTATATCATTTATGTTATGTATATTATAATGGTGTTGTATTATACTAGTTGTTGTCACAAAATCACATATGTTTGATGTTTTGTTAGTATACAGGTATCTAGTAAAAATAATGGATGATGAATCTTCCAAATCAATAAGGAGTCATAGTCAAAAGCAATATGATGATCATATATTTTATCAATATGGAAGTTAAAACTCTCTGATGATCGACTTCTTGAACCAATGACATTATGGAAGAAGATTTTATGGATGCCCCAATTATAAGGTAGGTAAATTATTAATAATAATAAATTATTAATAATAAAGTGATTTTTATTTGATAATGAATACTTTCTATTACCATATGCTTGTAAGAAGAGGAATGTAAACTTTTTATATGGGTGGATGAAAACTTCAATAAAAGGGCAGTATCTATTACATATGAATTTAATTAAGACTTCACTAAAAGGGCAATATCTATTACATATGAATTTAATGCTAAGACTAAAATATTAAGGGTTGAGGAAAAGATGTTAAAAGATGAGGTTGGCATGTAAAGTAATGGTAAATACATGGTGGTAAATACATAGGGGAGAAGCATGATCTATATAGTGAATTAGCTAAACTTAAAGTGATGTTGAAATGTACAATTTTTATAACATAAAGATTGTAAAGGTTGCTACCCAATATGTGTTGTAATATTTATAGCTATATTTATAATTCTTTTTTTAAATTTAAAGGATTTAAACTTCCTCAACCTTAATTTTTGACATGGAAATTTTCTATGAATGTTTTATTATATTTAAATGAGCCTGTAATATAGCACCCCCTTACCGTAGGGTACACACCGGGACGCCCGTAGATCATTCCGATGCATATCTTACAATAAGGGTGCACTACGAGCAATCACTACTGAACTTCACATGACATCACTATTGTAAAACATCAATAGAAAAATCACTAATTCTTGAAACCAAAAAGTTTCCT
>JANIJH010000006.1:63784559-63832110 GCA_024520975.1 Erythroxylum areolatum | reverse complement strand
CCAAATACCGGGAATGTCATGTATGCATGTACAGTTATTTCATGTGCACTATTTTCGCTGATCACCAGTACCAGTATACATAACAATGTCAAAGCAGTCCTAATCACTCTTACCCCTAGCCAATTTACTATTTTACCCTTCCCATCGGGGGTGGGATGTTACATTTATGATACCTTCAAGATAAATAGGGCCAATGAAGATGCGATAAGACTATGATTATTCCCATTTTCATTAAGGAGAAAGGCGAAGCAATGGTTAAACTCAATGTCAAGATCATCACTTACTATAAGGGATCAAGTGGCAGAGAAATTTTCATTGAAGTACTTCCCACTAGTGAAGATTGCAAAGTTAGGGAACGATATCTCCTCCAACTCCCAAGTTGAGTCTAAAACACTATATAACACATAGGAGAGTAATTATAACACTATATATGTAGATTCATATTTTTTATAATGGGCTAAATCAGAATACAAGGCAGTCAATAGTTGCAACAATTGAGACTACTTAAAATAATAAGACACCACAAGTAGCCCACAACCTTATTAAAGATATAACGATGAACAATTATCAGTGGTGCTCCTCACGAATAAGACTTAACAAGCTAGCAGGGGTATATGAAGTAAACACAGCAACATAGTTAACAAACTAGGGGAAGTATTGAGTAAAAAAATCGATAGATTGACAATGAATCCATAATGCCAAGTTGTCTAGTGCGAGCTAGGACATTTAGGTCAAAATTGTTAAGCATCATAGCCCAAGCATGTGGATTATATGAGGAATGCTCGTAGACTCTAAAAAAACCCACATAGTAATACATACAATTCGGGATGGAGGAATCACCTTAACTTCTCCTAGGGAAACCATGGGCAAGCAAGGAATAACCCTCTATCAGGATTTCAACAACAAGCACTGTAAGCTAACAAGCCTAATTTAGAAGAGATGATGATAAAATAGCTCAAGATTTTGATGCAAGGCATTAATGAATGGAGGCTTCTATCAATAATTTGGAGGTTTAGATCAGTCAAACCATAAAATTAGTATTTGAATGACCACAGGAGAGTTTGCCTAGTAATACAAAGATAAATCTTAAAGAACATGTAATGGCGATTAGGAGTGGAAAAAAGCTTTTAGAAGAAAAAGGAGAAAAGAAGGAGACTCGTAAGAGTCAAGTAAAACCTGAAGTTGAAGGTCCCCTGAAAAAGTCAAGAAATTTCAACCTACCATCCGTTATCCTACAAAAGTGAAGAAAGATCAAATGGAAGCAAAGTTTGGCAAGTTCCTTGAACTATTTAAGCAAGTCCAAATTAACTTACCTCTTGTTGAAGTTCTTGTGCAAATGCCACATCACTTGAAATTTTAAAGGAGATACTATCGGGCAACAGAAAGTTGGAGGAGTTGGCAACTATTACCCTAAGTAGAAGATGCTCAAAATTTTTGAAAAACAAGCTATCAGAGAAGCTAATAGATCTAGGGAGTGTTATTGTTCCCTGTCAAATTGATAATTTTAAAATAGATAAGGTTTTAGCTGACCTTGGGGCCGGTATTAACATAATGCCTTATTCATTATTTAAGAAACTGAAATTGGATGAACTAAAACCTATTAGGATAAATGTGCAGCTAACAAATAGATCAATAAAACATCCTAGGGGCATTGTCGAGGATATTCTTATTAAGGTTGATAAGTTTATCTTCCTAATTAATTTTGTGATTCTTGACATGGAGGAAGATGTAGAAGTACATCTAATCCTTAATTGACCCTTTTTGGCGACTTCTAAGTTAATAAAAGATGTTGATGATAACAAGTTAAAACTAAGGGGTGGGGATGAAGAGGTTGTTTTAAAAATGTAATGTCATTAATCCTGCACTTGAACTTAATGAAGTAATTAAATCTAGTGTGTCTTGTAATGCTTCATTTTTGGATATTTTGTAGAACTTTACCTTTAAAGGATCACTAGAGCTTTGCAAGTTCAAGGTAGTAATTTGAAGGAAAATTGTGGTGATAAGCAATAATAAGTAGCTTACTTGGAGGATGTGGAATGTACGATAAGACTACAAAACCACATCTTTATAAGTTGCTTTGAGCATAAAAGGTACATTAAGCCAACAATGTTAAACAAGTGCTACTTAGGAGGCAACCCAAGAATTAAGCTAGGTTTTATTTTTATTTTCTATTTCATTTTGTTTTTATTTTGATGTCAGTATAAGATTTTATTAAGTTTTGATGTGCTTTAGGTTAGGAAATTTAGCATCTTGAAGAGATTGTGCATAATCGTTGTGTTAGGGTATGCGTGTTAAAGTTTTGTCACTTAAGTGCAAAAATTTTTAAGTTTGTTCAACTATTTTGCATGTTGCATACATTTGCATATAGTTACATGCTTATTGGGCACGCTTATATGGCCTTACACGGTTAGATACACGCCTATATAACAGATCGTGTAAGTTCACGATGGGCTATAGGCTAGTCTCTTGGCTTTTGAAGAGTCTGTGACTTACACGTCAGCTAAATGATCATGTACTAGACCGTGTAAGTCCGCTACAACCCTTTATATTACCCTACTTCTTTCATTATCTTCGTTCTCTCTTCTCTCTTTACTCCTTTACTGTCGCCCCACTCAATCTCCAACCTTATTCCCCACTCAATCTCCAACCTTATTTTCAAAATTTTTCATGCAAATTTATAACACGTGAGTAAGTATTCTTATCTGTTTCACTTGTTTATGCATGAATAGTTGAGTATTTTGCAATCTTTAGAGATTTTCAACCCCAAAAATGCTAGGATTAGGATTTTGTGAAAATTTGCTTGATTTTATGGTTAATTATGGTTTAATAGTTGAAATTTATCTTTATGCATTTAAATTATTGATTCAATTTGATGAATTAATTGAAGTTGTGTTCCTGTTTAATTTAATTTTAATTTTGATTTTTTAATAAATTCAATGCTTAATTTTACTACTTTTTTGTAATTGTTAGATTATAATTGTTATTTCAATTTTAGCGTTAATTTTGTAATTAAATAATTAGACTAGTTTTATTTGTTAAGTACAATATTTTTAATTTCAATCTTGTGATTGATTAGGCTATTAGTTAATTTTCCAATTATTTTGTTTTTATTTATTTATTTATTTTCATTAGATTTTATACTGTGTTTAATTTTCTTTTTTCTAGTTCGTTTTTACGTTTAACAATTTAGTTAGCAACAATGAGGAGAATGGTCTTCTAGAGATAGTTCCCCCACAGCACGAGCCTGCCAACATAACCCAGCCATTAGATGCTCTTCAGAAATCTAAAGAGCTTGAGATAAGGTAAGCCCTGTAGTCTTTTTGTATCTGCTAAATAGAAATTGAGGGGGCAAGTGATAGCTTGGTGTGCATTACATGTATATATTGTAAATGGAATTAAATGTAGTTCTTTTGCTTTTATTAGAGCATCTCATATTAACTAAACATGAAAATATTAAAGGGTTTATAAATAATAAGGCTCAACCAATCAAATATTTAGTTCTAACCATTTTAGCAATGATTAACCTAAATCTAATTTTTATTAATAGGCTCTACACTTTATTCATATTAAAAATTCTAATAATTTTTGACTGTATTTCAATTTTTGGTATTTCTCTATGTCAGATAGTGTTCCCAATTATCCCCGGTGGAGGATAGAGAATAAATGGATTTTTGGCATCTCATTTCAAACGCATAATTAATATTCTCGCAGCCATTCAAGAGAAGCCCAATATCAGTAGCTGCAGCAGTTGTATGCATAATAACGCAATCGACAGACGATAAGAAACTGCTGAAAGGTGAGAAAGCGTACAAGCATTACAGTTATCTTTCTGTGGGAAAATACTGGCAACTCCCGGTTTCAGATATTTCAATTGTAACTCAAGTCGAACAAGGTACAATGAAGAACTCCAATAAGGATCTCTACCTACATTTGTCACAGCTCTCAGATAATTCTAAACTGGTTCGCCAGTGAGGAAGAGACTGAGAATCTGAATCCGTAAGGATATTAGGAGCGGCTGGTTACACTTAAGCCAGTATCATTCGTGATGGAGTGAAGCTCTATTCTTTACCGGGACCTTGAACTGTCTAGTAAGTTTTTATATGTACTTTTTCTCGTGTACACGAAAAAGGGTTTCCTTTCAATTCGTTGTCCTAATTCATAATCAGCAGCTGCAATGACTATCGTAATTTATTCATAATGGTTCATGCTGCTTTTTTTAAATTCTTTTTTTAGTATCCATGTGGGATAATTTGGTGGTGGACACCTGTGCATTAACTGAGCTGCTACTTGGCTTAAGCTCTGAAAGCAGCAAAGCATTTGGTTCGGTTGGGATTAGTTACAATTGAGAAATCCCTCTGGTAATCCAGGGAAAGCTCATTATAAGTCAACAATAAAATTGCTTGTATACTAGTTATGGCCCTCTCTTATATTGGATTGATGACCTTTTGTTGTGGTTTGTGGGTGTGGATTCATAGGGCATTGACCCTAATCATGAAAGCTGAGCATTATGAGCACTAGGTGGGACGTTTTAATCTGTACGTCTGGCGTCTAGTCCTATTCAACTTCAGAACCTGAAAAGGACACTCCAGGAAGAAAGGGGCCCAGTATTGAAGTGGAGCTCATTTGCACTTTCTAGGAAATTTTATATGAAATTTTTTAGAATGACCAGCATATTAGAATTTGACAATTGCTTTAAGTTTCAAAAAGTACGCGTGAAGTGTTTGATTGACTAGACGACTATCAACTTGTTGACGGATGTGATTGACAATAAATGGCTCAAAAGAAGAGTGTACGGACATCATATTTGGACTTTTGCCTTTCTTCTCCTCCTCCTTCTTCTTCTTCTTCCCAATTTCATTTTCATGCAATTCAATGTACACTACTGGCCTTTGTTGTTATGAAAGAACAAATTAGCAAGCCACAGAAGAGGCAAGATTGAGATAATCAGAAAGCGTGACTAACATGACTGGACACTTTTGTCAGCTTCCTAACTGAAGGAAATGAACAAGTCAGATCACAATTGTTTGCCGACCTTTAGAATCGTTCAAAATCATTTCCAAAAGTTGTGTGATATTTATCTCTTTCCTTAAGACCACCTCATTCTATGTCTTGGTATTCACACTATTAGCAGCTTAAGTATGATTATACTTAAAAAAAAAAAACAGAAACTTAAAGTATGATTACAGCTAAAAATGCAAATCACATCAAAATTGACTAAGATCATCAAACCAAAACGTCAGTATCATTCTCCAGTTCGTTGCATCAGAACTCGAGAAATTCCTCTCTTGAGTGCAGTCTTAGTCGTAGAACATTATATGATCCGCACTATTGTGACTAATGATGTTTGACACTTAAAAGCTAGAGACTTGAGATGCTGTGATTCTTAAAACTACATATATTTTTGATGATCCACAGTATTGTGACTAATGCTTTAGCATATGTTTTGGACCCCATTAGATGGAACCTTCAACTTATGGAATATCCTGGTGGAGGCTTAAACCTAATAATGTCACTAATAAAATTGCTTTATTCTATGAAGAGAAATGGATATGTGAATAGCATTGATGGTCAGTGTTGGCAACCACGATCGTATTTCTAAGTGTGTACCTAAACTCTGACACTTGCTCATACTCTTCAGGCCTCTTCACTCACTTTATATGAAAGGAAATGCAAAACTCATGAAGACCTTACGTTTGACCATGATTAGAAGAGAGAGAGTCACAAGACCAATAGCATTTTCCTGCATATTATAAACCCAAGGCAAGAAAAGGGGGCAACAGAACAACGGCAACAATCACTCATAGTCATAGAGCCAGAAAAGAAAGTAAAAATGATGCTAATGCCTCAAACAACGACGGAGATGTGGGCAACAATGGGGTCGACCATTGCCAGTTTTATGTTTTTCTGGGCTGTTTTCCAACATTATTGTCCATACCAGGTTCGCAGGCACTTTGAGAGGTATGCGCAGAGAATCATGAGCCTTTTCTATCCGTACATCAAAATATCAATCCATGAGTACACAGGAGATCGACTCAAACGAAGTGAAGCTTTCGCTGCTGTGGAGGCTTACCTAAGTGTCAACTCATCAAAGTGTGCTAAAAGGCTCAAAGCAGAGATGGGAAAAGATAGCCGCAACCTGGTTTTTAGCATGGACGAGTACGAGAGAGTGACAGACGAGTTTGAAGGCGTTAAAATTTGGTGGGTTTCGAGCAAAGTTGCGAGCACCGGGCAGTCTCTGTATCCTCAGCCGGATAGGAGATATTACAGGCTCACTTTTCATAAACGTCACAGAGAGATCGTTACAGAGATTTACTTGAAGCATGTGATTAGGGAAGGGAAGGAGATTAACGTCAGGAGTAGACAAAGAAAGCTTTACACCAACAGTCCCGGACAGAAGTGGTCAAGTTTCATGCAGGCTATGTGGAGCCACGTATCTTTTGAACATCCTGCCACTTTTGATTCCATGGCCTTGGAGCCTGAGAAAAGGAAGGAAATTGTTGAAGATCTTGTAACTTTCAGCAAAAGCAAGGATTTTTATGCCAGGATTGGCAAGACTTGGAAGAGGGGCTATCTTCTTTATGGCCCTCCTGGAACTGGCAAGTCTACTATGATTGCTGCAATGGCCAACTTGTTGAACTATGATGTCTATGATCTTGAGCTCACTGCAGTGAAGGACAACACTGATTTGAGGAAGCTTTTGATCGAAACAACTGGGAAATCCATCATTGTTATCGAGGATATAGACTGCTCGCTTGATCTTACAGGCCAAAGAAGGATGTCTTCTGAGGATGACAAATTGGAGAAAGAAGCTGCTCGTAACGAACCGAAAGAGGACACAACCAGCAAGGTGACGCTTTCGGGCTTGTTGAATTTTATTGACGGTTTATGGTCTGCCTGTGGAGGGGAGAGGATTATAGTGTTCACTACCAATTATGTGGAGAAGCTTGATCCTGCCCTGATTAGGAGGGGAAGGATGGACAAGCATATTGAACTGTCTTACTGCAGTTTTGAGGCATTCAAAGTGTTGGCCAAGAATTACTTGGGACTCGAAGAACATGCTATGTTTGATACAATTCGAGGGCTTATCAGGGAGGTCAAGATCACACCAGCAGATGTCGCAGAGAACCTTATGCCCAAGTCCCCATTGGATGATGCAGAAAAATGTCTCTCAACTTTGATTCAAGCACTTGAGTTAACAAAAGAAACAGCAATTGCTAAGGAGGAGGACGTGGCAGCAGAGAAAGGGAAAGCTGATGAAGAACTACCCAGGAAACAAGCAGAGACGGAAGGAATTGAGCATGAGGCAACTGAGGCTACTGTCCCAGAAAGAAACAGCCCTGCCGGAAAACATGCAGCGAAGGAAGGAGTTGGTAGAGACAGAGAGACAGCTCAGGCCACCGACAGAAAAGATGCATGCCTGCTGCAAGAGAATGGGAACAATAAAAGCCACAGTGGAACATTTGAATTCCAGCGACTATGTGAAACATAGAAACCTACCCTTGTTTTTTTGTGTCTAGAATCAGAGCGGCTATTATCACTTAGGAAACCGAACCTGCACACTTCGTTTGGTGCCACCCAAAGCTAGAGGACGAAAATCAGTCGATCCCTGTTTAATGCCAACCGATAAGCTAGAATATGAAAACAATTCAATGCTTTATAATATTAACAACAGAACTGAAATGAAGTTGGAAGTTTACATTCTCAATTTGGTGATGATAATGCATTAGAATGTATTGCATAAAAAATTATACGGTAAAAGTAAGGTTTTAAGGGGAATCGATCCATTATCATACATCAAAAGTTAAAAGATCAATTTTTTAAAAAGTCAACCACAAAATTTTTCAGTACTGAAAAGATTAAACTACAGACTTGCACATATAGAAACCAAATTTTTTGGGTTACAATCGGTTAAAAAGGTTGTCTTGTCGTACACTAATTGGATATGATAAAGAACTTCCATGGAATTCTCATTCACCCACTTTAGGTTTCTATAAATGTAGACATACTAAAAAATGACTACCTAATCTACAGAACTCTCAGCACCGGGGTGCTCCCTGCCGCAAATCCCAGATGAATCGCATCAAGGTTGCTTAACTTACACCATGGAAGAACTAGATCATAATTTCCTCCATGCACATATTGCAAAATTTATAACCTTTTTAACATCATACATTTTCTCCAAAGGAAAACTAGAAACAGTGCTTTCCAATAGAGAGATCAGCTCAAAAATCATCTCTGTCTTCATCTTTTATTGTTGTGTTTGAACCGTCATCAAAACCAGAACCTGGGGCAACTTCATTAAGGTCAAGGAATCGTCTTTTTCTCACACCTTCACCTTCATCTTGGTCTGGGCTATTGGACTTTTCATCTGGCTGATTTTGTTCTCTATCAGCTGCCTCATTATAGCCAACGGCAGGTGGATCGACTTTCATATCTTGTTCATTACCAATGCCATCAGAATCTTTACTTCCAGTTGAATACTCTACATTCTCACTTGCATCGGAGTGCTCGTCTGACACAATTGACTTTTCCGGTTTCATTGACTCTGCTTCTGATTCAGAAAGGTCATACTGCCGGTAATTTATTCGGTTCCTAGTGGCCCTTTTACTGCGTCTTAGACCAGATTGGATCTCATCAACAGATCGTAATTTTGTTTCTCTCCTAGTACGGCCTGATAATTTATTGAACTTTCGTGGCTGATCACTCTCCTCACTGATGCTTAACGAATCCTCTTCTTCTTCCTCCTCATCCTCATCTTCCCCATTTTCTTCATCCCACTGGTACTCGTCATCCCCTTCAGAGCTACTAGACAGTTTCCTTCTTTGTTTACGTTTCCTCAAATATTCATCATCATATACAGCCTCTCCAACTATATCATCATCACTATCAAAATCAGCCTCATTATCTGAAACTGCTTCAACAAACTCATTTGCTGAGTATCGTTGTGGCCTCTGTCTTCGCCTGTTACTGTAACATGTTACATAATTATGCAAAGGAGTATGCTTGATGCAAATTGCAATACAAGGAGCTGTGTAGTAGTAGTAGTACTCTTACCTCCTGTCCAGTGGCTCAAGGCTATGGTCTTCACCAATGTCATCATAACCAGGAGAATTAGGAGAAACTGTACTGAAATTACCCTGTGGGGAAGTATGTGAAGGACCACTCCATCCACCATTTGTAGAAGCGTCAGGTATGGCTACCCCATCTCTTCTTTGAATAGGCTCGGGTGATGGTTGCTTTCGCCTAGAACAAAGGTCCAGAAACAAATCACTATAGATTGCACAGTTGTATGCATGTATGTACAAGTTCCTTTCAATAATAAGCCAAAAAGAGAATCTGAAGAATGTGTCATGAACTTCATACTTTGTTATTTTGATAGCCTCATTGATTGACCGGTCATAATCATCTGCAAAATAATTAGATATATGAATAAAAGTTCAAAATACATTGTGTCGAGAATACTCAATACTGACATTGCTAACATTTGAAAGTATGTATTGGTCATTAATCACCATCTTATTATGATTAAGGTCGCCCAACTGGTGATTTATTTTTTTTGGGTTTTGCCAAAGATATCTTACAAAAAATGGGAGTCCATCAGGACTATCAACCATATCATCATAGCTACTTATGAGGGAATCGACAATAGAGAGACAAATCCAAGTCAAAAGCAAAAAGCAACAAACTGTTCTTTTTTCTGTGTTCTTCAGTAATCTTACCAAAAGTGTAAGTGACAGGTTTTCTGTCACGGAGCGAACGACCTGCTCCTAGCCCGTCCATGTTCAGGAAGTTATCAAGAAGCAGAGCCTGCCTGTGCTGTTTCTTCAACAATTTCTCTTTCCTCTGAGCAAAAATAGAAAAAACAGACAACTATATAATCAATTCAAGAAACGCAAAAAGACAGGAACTTAGATACAAGTAGGAAAAGCAACTTCATTCAAGAAAGACAGACCTTGTTTGTTCTTAATTACTGATATTGATAACTAAACGTATTCTCATACAAGTAAATCTGGGTACCTTATGAACCTTCTCAATCTCAGGGAGCATGTCATTCTTCAACTTCTTCCCTAACGATGCCTCTGTTCTGTTTTTACTTGTCAAAAGCTTCTCCTGCATGGAGAAGGCAAATTGAAAAAGATTCCCATGGAAGAAAGAACAAGTTGTAATTTTCCAGTCTAAAAGTTCTTAGTGGACGGAATCTTGATAGATATTATTCCAACAATAGTGTGGAGTAGATGGAATTTTCTATTGTTGTTAATAGAATGCTTGAGATAGAAATTTCTCTCTTTTTTGTTTTGTTTTGTTTTGTACTGGCATCTTTCTTGGACTTCCAGATAAGAAGATTAAAGGACTAATAGATAACAGAGAATTATTTTCAGGCAGTCTCTAAAGATTACTGTTAAAATGGAACCATGTTTTGATATGTAGACACATCAAAATTTGACAATTGCTCTCTAAAGAACATTTCATATTAAAATGCAACAAGTCCTGGTCCAATAATTTCTCTGCACAGAAACACACACACACACAAAAGAATGTTTGGTCTAATTAAAAGGGGAATAGAAATCTCAAAGACTAAAACAACAAAGATCCAAGGCTACCCTCACTGGAATCTCAGAGGTAAATCCTTACATGGAAAACACAACATCATAATGTTGGATTTGTAACAAAATGGATTAAAGAAAAGCATGCAAAACTATGAATAACCAAGTAACCATGTACAAAAAATACTGCACAAAACAGACTGGCTTATTAAGCAACTTACAGAAACGTCTTGAAATTCTTCAAAATTTGTTGCCACTGTTTCCCAAAGGTATGTTGTACTAGGGAGGACCTGGGAACCCTTTGTCTTTACTTTCTTCACCTCAACTTTTCGTATCTCACGGTATAGCCGATAACCAATCAATGGATCATCTTCATACCTACTCCAGCAAAAGAAATATAGGTAACAAGCCTTATAACATGAAAATGACACTTTCATCAAACCAGAACTGTTGCAGTCGAAAACAGCTATTCTTATATTTCCAAGATAACAGAATCGCACAAAGCTTTATAAAGGAAGATTTACATTACCAGTAATTAATTCCCTGAGAATCACCCCCAATACGTTCTTTACGGAACACTGGGAGTTGCACGCCATGTTTAAGGGAGTTATCAATATAATTCTTGACATCTTCTTGCTGCAAAACATCATTCAAATTCAAATTAGTACAATTAACAGTAACCAAAAAAAAAAAGGCTACCAAAAAAGTAATTGCATTTCATCAAGTTTGAAAAACAAGGATTAAAAAGAAACAGATGCCTAAGATAGCTACTTTTGTGTGATTAGATATGCATTTTTTGAGTTCTCCAGACCTCAAAGAGAGTACGATGACACAAGATATCTGTTATAAATAGCGATTTATTTGCGTACATTTAGATGAAAAATGTGATACACTTCAAGTAGTGCAGACAAGGCAGGTGGCATTACTAAACTTGAAACATAAACTAAGCTTGTTGCCCAATGACACAAAGGCGCTGAAAGAACACGTGCTAAGACACCCAATTTCCTTTACCTCACAAGGCAAGCTTAGTCCAAAGGATGACCACCGGCAGACCAAATGATCAATAATGATAAACCAAAACAAGATTACTCAATCAAAAACAAACATGTTGCTATAAATACACATAACAAGAGAGTTTCTTTCAAGTACTTGTTGCTAACTCCTAGAAAAGAAAAATTCTGTCATGAAACATAACAAGAGAGCTTCTTCCAGGTATTTGTTGCTAACTCCTTGAAAGGGAAAATTTTGGTCATGAGATAATGACAACACAATCAGTTGTCGCTAACACGTTATGTAGCAATAAAGAAATGATAAAATCAAGTGATATTTTCAAAAGGTCTATATGTGAAATGAAAAAGAAATAATACGCTTAGTTGACTATGAATCAAAAATGCAAAAGACAGTATATGATTTTATTTTAGGTGTAAACAAAGTAATTGTCACTGAATGTCAAGAAACTATGTTCTGCACCAAAACGGTAATTCCTAAAGCAATCTAAAAACAAGTTACACAAAGCATTACCATATGACTGAATCTTAAGCGTTTAAGACAAAAGAAAGTACCAAAATAACAGTTTGATGCTGTGGTGAAAGTCAAGAATATTTAACATAAGAAAAAGTACAGGATGGGCTGAAATCTTTGTTAGATATTTCAGTTACTTTACCAACAATTGAAACTTGAGCCATTAACCAATTGATATTTCCCATCTTTTTGTTAGATTAAATAATTAATTCAGCACCAGAGCATTACATGGGAAATGTAAAGTTTAAGATCAATTAGGTGGAAAAAACAACATAACAATCGACTAAGCAATTATTTCAAATCAACAAACACAACATCTAATCTTTATCTACCACAGTGATACCTCAACTCGAATGTCACATAAGGCTTTCAAGATCACCACACGAACGGAAGGATCAAGGGTCTTATATGCTTCTATTTCCAGTCTAAGACATAAAGGTCAAACAGAGGTTAGAAACACAAAAACAATCACATTTGGGATTATCAAAAAGGCGTTAGCATGTTCACCCATGAGAAGCGATTAATGGAAGTTCTCCATCTGCAACCTGCAACCAAGTAACAAAACCTGTCTTAGCATGGGCACAAGTACAAAATGTAACCAGATGAGGCTTAACTTGTTTAGGATCTGTAATAAAAAAGTGAAAAGCAATGAAATTGAGTACAATAAGTTGAGTTACCCAATGCCACCAGTCTCTTAATTTTCGGCACAAAACAGTGATCCAGGTATCCCGTGTAAGGGCCATTCTTGTAATAGGTGGGATAGCCTGCAGCAAAGATGGACAGAAAAACAGTGAAAAATAGCAATTGCAATTATAAACAGAACTTATTCTGGTGTTTTATATATTTCCCGTGTAAAATTGATCAAGATTGTCAAGCCCACATAAGTACTGAATTGACATTATATCTTTTGTTTTTTGTATGCCTTGGGGAAAAGAATGATGGTGGTATTGCAGGATGAGATGGCTACAATCCGACAGGACAACCAATTGATCAAGTCAAACTTTTGTTACTTAACAAGTCTCAAAAGGATTTAACAGTATAACTTTGTTGTTGGAATACCTTTGGGAAATCCACACCATTAATTAGCATGACATTACTCAAGAAAAGATCTACAGAATTCATTGAAGAAAGGCATATCAATAATTTCCTTTACCAGTAATTTAAAAACACAGCATGTCCACTGAATGGTAGTGGATTAAATATTGACCTTGTTGGGTTAATATCAAGTCATTGCAACAGTAATCCACCAAAACAATTCAGAATAAGTCCACACAGGCAATGCATTGTTTGCTTCCCTATCCTTCTTCATACTAATTTAATCATTTCTAATACATTAAAACAACAGCGTCAGTTTCAGAAAGTTTCACTTAAGAGTATTACATCTATCTGTTAATTCAAGCATGGTCTTTTTTTTTTCAATAGCTATTAGCACAAAGTCATAGCTATGTACTCCCTCAGATTTATTTAAGATGTTTATCACCCTAAATCAAGACACTAAACAGTTCTTGGAAGGCTCAAGCATAGGTTGCAAACCAAAATTGCAATATGGTTTTCTCAATTAGTCATGTCAAAAACAAAAGGCGAACAATAAAGAGGTCAAAGTGCATTTTTGAAATGCAACTTTAAGAATCACTCTCCAAAACAAATCTCTTTTTAACCTTTACATTTACCACCTCACTATAGCACTCAAAATCATACAGATTCACAGGTTTTCTAAGTTCACATTTCTAAATAATAGGAGAATAGCAAATACTGTTGAAGGAAGTAATGGAAACCATGCCTCAGAGCCACATAAGGATTCTACAAACCCTGCAATAGTATGGATACTGTTTATCCCTCCAAAACAGAAAAACTCTAAGTCAACAAAAAATGTCACATCAACCAGTAATATGATTTGATTCATATGAAATTCCTGCAGTGATATCCAAAGGCGCCAAAAGAACTCTTCAAAATGATAAAGCATGTGTCTGCCATATGCATTTGTTTCAAAACATTTAGGATGATTTATCAAATCTAGCACTTCAAAAATTAACCCTATAAGACCTAACCATTATGTGCAACAATCACATGTTTTACTCAACATCAGTAAAATTGCTGAATAAAGTTTTGTTTCAATTGGACAATCTTCTGCCTTTACTCCTTTCATGTCTAGGCTACACATATCAACATGTTATTTTCTTCATCCTAGAAGGCACAATTCCATGACCACTTCACATCCAACAGTCCTTAACTCAAAGTCAAATTAAACACGTCAGAAGCTACAAAAAAAGTTGATAACCAGCACTGAATACATCAGAGTGGCAAAAGATAACGACTCACATTCTAAACCGGTTTCATATTGAGCTACCACATCAACCACTAGGGCTTATACTACAAAAGTAAAATCACCAGAATTGATGTATAAACTAATCCCCTGCTAACAATGGAACAAAGAGTTTGAGTAGATTCCTAGGACTATCCTCTTTTCATCTTGCTAAACATCTTTCAGAACTTACAAAGCTTCCCAGGAAACAATAGTATTCCATAATACCTACAGCAATACAACAATCAACTCAACCAAAATTAAAATGACAGCAAAACTCTGCAACAAACACATAGTTATTCACGTATCATCTGCTAAATCTGCACTCAGCAAATCCATAATCCACGTTTCAACTAACCATCAACCAATTCACTTCATCCGCATCAAAAAGCAAAAACTTTGCACACACATTGCTCTAAACAAGTAACAGAATGCGTTCCCCATTAACTTACACTAAGCTTCCCACAAGTAATGAGATTAAAACAATGAGAACTAAACTGACTGGAAATCGTATACGCAAAGTTAAACGAGAATAAAAGAAAAGCACCAACCTTTAGTAAAGGCATGTGTATATCCCCCAAAGTATCATTAGGTGTAATTAAAGCTGTCTCAAACTCCTCGGCCGAGAACTCTGCCTGTATATTCAACAAAGGCCTAAAAACCTACAACAGTAAAACACCCCATCAGTTACAATGTTAAGCCCTAAAACGCCAAAAAAAAAAAACACCAGACTCAAAGTTTACAGCATTTAAGCAAACGCTCACATGCAAGAAATTGAGTATTGAAGCTAGTTCCCACATGGAGCGAAGGTTCCACCTCGGCAACTGCGCCGGCTCCGGCGGCCCAACCAGTGGGGTAATGATCTTGCTACTGCCGCCGCATTGCTCATTCTTCGGCGACGGCTGGTCTTTTTGCTGTTGTCTTGGCTCCTTCTTCGGTTTCTGCTTCCGTTCGATCGCGGCCTGTTGTTGCGCCTCGTAGAGCCTCGCCGCAGCTCTTATTGTGCACGCGCGGGACGGTCGATTGCTTCTATTGGTAGGTGGAGTAGGCGCGGGAGCGGGAGCGGGAGCTTCGTCGTTTTGGGTAGTGGGAGCGTCGTTGTCATCAGGGAGGGTATCGTTGTGAGGGATCGGAGAAGAGGAGGGATCTTCTTGGGGCATGGCTGGGGAGATCGGAGAGGGCTTTAGGGTTGTTAACGTGGGATTACATGTAGAGGATCATAGGGTTAGCATTTTGAGGAGAAGAAGAAATCAAGGGAGGAAAAAAAAAAAAAAAAAGAAGCAGCTTTGGCGTAAAAAAAAACAGAGTAAGGGATGGGAGGACCAGAGAGGTCCAAACCATCATTTGATTTTTCACATATAACTTAACAATAATATATTTAGAACTCTTATCTATGACTTCTGCTATTGCTGTAGGAAGAAGAGACTTGGGGAAGAATAGTATAGAAGAGAGAGAGACAGAGAGTGTGTATGTGTCTAGTACGGTAGGTTGGAATTTAGGGCTCTTGACTTTAACCCCAGGAATGGATTAGTAATTCCATCTGGTTTTCCTTAATGAATCGTTATTAACGATTTGTTTTTCGGGCGCACCTTTCCTATCCAATCCAAACTATGTTTGTTCGTGTGTTTTCCTTTCCCATACTAGATTGGACAGATTCAAGAAAAGCGAGCTGTTGTAATATGCGGATTTATGTTGATCGAACCCTTTCTTATTCAAAACTCAAATTTCATTTATTACGTCAACTATGTAATTTGAGAATAAAATAGCAGTGATGTATGGAGGGAGGGGTCTATTTGTACCTTCAGATTCACAAAATGATGTATGCAGGCGGGGATCTATTTCTACCTTCAGATTCACAAAATGGCCTTTTTCTGGTAAATGCATTTGAATTGACACGCTTTGTGTAAGCAAAGAACTACCACTAATCAATGAAACGCCAATCTTATCTTCAATGGAAATTACCGCTCTGCATGTAAAGGAACTCGCCTCCCATACTTTTATAATTTCCCTGACAATGAACCATGTATAATGTCCAGTTCATAGAGTGGAGAAAAGAATAACCAAGCCTTGCAAATATATTGGGTGGCAGTGTAAAAGGAATGGAATGGAACTTAGTTTACCAAATAATTCATAATTATACACTTCTAAAAGAAGGTATTCATTTTTGTGTGTGAAGAAGCTCTGAACTTATAAAAATTTCAACTCTACCATGTCTACGATGTCAAAAAAGTTTTAACCCACTTTTACCCCGGAAATAGTTGAGTTATTCACAAATAGAATGGCCACTAATCCTGTCGAAAGCTCGTGCATGTTTTTACTTTCCTGCTCACAGAGTCACACAAAAGGCTTCGCAGGGTAAACCTTACTGGATAAGAGAGGTTATGTTTTTGCTTCTTTACTCTTTCTCTTTCTCCTTCTACCTTTAATACAGCAACCGTAACTTAATTTGGTTGAGTTTAATAATGCATGCAGTTAATGATATGGATATTGGCAATGATTATTCGATTAGTTTCTGCGTATTCTGGGCAAGAAGAGGCACATTTTGTTGTCTGTGTTTGTTCTGAGTCGGGAGACTTCCATAAATACCTTCTTAAAATCGTCAAAACAGGTGCTCGTTCACTGTAATTAGTCCCATATACAAAGTTTTAGATATATTTTAATGTCATATGGATAACAAAATATAATAATGTTTTAGATTGACTAATATCTCATAAACTTCAATGGCGTTGCTTAAGATATATGTCAACAGCATAATAGCATGAAGTATAGCTAAAAGATACACTAACTTAATGAAATTGTTTCAATCAATTCAGCCTATTACAAGTATAAACATGGATTACAATTAAAAACATTTACTATAGAATGATAATAGTTGTCACTAGAAGAAAAATAATTACATGACTTTTCTTGCCTATATGTGATATGATCGAGATCATATATATTTATAGTTCATGCTTACGGATATTTGATACTGAATGTAGATTCAACATTAATACAATGTTCAAAGCATGATAAAAATAGAATATTGAGTAAAAGCAATTGATATAAATTTATACAAATAGTTTGTACGTATTGCATCAAGGTAGACTTATGCTTATCATAAGTAGTAAGAATACAAAGTTGGATAACAAAGACGCTTCTTTTATCATCTCAGTTAAATCAACATAATAAGAACCACAAAATTATGTATGAGAATATATGTATCCTTTTAATTATAAATTGTATGAAACTTGTAAAACTTGTTATATTGAGGAATAACCAAATCAACTTTTAGTGAAAGGATGATGATGATATTGAAATGTTAAATATTATACATGTGATGTGTTGAATGTAATAACAATTCATAAAAGGATGATTCTTATATTTCATTAGATTTACTAACAAATTTATGTGATGTAGTCATATCTATTAAATGAAATAATGATTTAAAATAAAAGTTCAGAGTGTTTAAATCTGAGTAGAAATTAAGCATTGAAAATACTAAGATCCTTTCATATCGATATTATGAGATATAAATTTTTTGGTTATCTATAGAGAGTGAGATTCTCTAGTGTAAATCTTCACAGCTAAATTCCATAAGAATATGGATCAGTAAAAGGAGGAAAAACACAATATAAGATATTATACAATGTAATATTTATTTATTTTATGGCTAAGCCTAGGACTCTTACTTTCTTCTAAAAGTTCCAATTAAATAAATCATCAAGGTTTCATATTAAATATCAAATGGTAAAACTTTGAATGAGTTAAATATAATGATTTTTAATGCAATGCTTAGTTGAAGCATAAATTATCTAACAAGTTTAAAATCAAATTGGATAACAAAAACTTATAATAGATCCAAAAGGTTAGATATAATCCTCCAAACCCATTGAACAAATTTTTTGTTTCAATAAACACTTATAAGAGAATGGTTCTCAAGATAAATAATTGTATTAGATCTTTTGACAATACATCCAATTGAAACTAGTACCTTTGTTGATACATTTGATGTAAATTTGAAAGGCTTTAAGATATTAAAAGATTCGCTTTCATAATGAATTCAAAGTGTTTATTTTAGAGATAGTTTTGGATTTATCATGTTTATAATAAGGTCATTAGGAGTATAATTATCCTCTTCAGTAGGAGTATGTAGAGAATATTGCTCATAAAGAGAACAATAATTCATATTTTCAATTGTTGAAAATATAGTTGTCTAAGAACAACTCTTATAGGATATGAAAATGTAATAACTTAATTTTAGGATTAGATCTATTGACATAGATACAAAAGTTGTTTATCTATTATTAGTCTAAATGCATAGATAATGTGTTAAAGATGTTTAGTATTTGAGATATTTGATACTTGTAAAGTATTAAAGATATTTATTATTCTATGTACAAGTTGATATTAGAGCTCAAAGTTAGATAGATATTGACTTTAGAAGTAAATCCTTGTTAAGGTATATTTTACTTAGAACAATATTATTTTAAGAATGGAAAGGTTCCAATGTAATATTAATTATTAATCAGGCTATAATACATTTTTCATTTAATAAAAATGATTACTTTGATCAAGAAGTTCTTTAATAAACTTGATATAATTTCTCGCATTGCTCATGATAATAATATAGTGTAGAACATGAGAGTCATTGGGCATGCAAAAGGAATTAAGGTTTTATCGAAGATCCAAGTATGTATTTAGGCAGTTTCACTTAATTATAATGATAATTAAGATGAAAAATATAAGATATAAGTAAGTGCCCACTTTAAAGAATCTTATAAAATTCTCTCACTATACCATTGCCTCACATGATCGTTGTATGGTGATATGTTATAAGATACTTAACTGATTGGCTCAGTACAAGTGGAAGATTGTTGGTTTATGCCCTAAAACCAATCGGTAGGTTGTAATTTAGTGACATAACAATTTAAAGGCACTCTTTATCTTATACATAATCAGATATATATGATAAAGCCTATAGGATAAATGTATATTACAAATAAAATTATGATGCAATATGAATCTCATAATTATGATGAGACCATAATTATGAGATTCATATTACATATATGTATTATCCTTAAATTATTCCTAATTATTGTTCTATTATATTTAGACATTAATAGAGATTAAAAATAATAGTAGATATTATGTTTCTTCTTTACAAAGAAAGTACTTGATCTTATAGACTAAAGTATGGAGATATTTAAACAAACATGTAGGTGCTTATTTAAAAACAAGTTCACTGAATTTACCCTATATGAGAATTCCATTTGGAACATTATTTGTATGTTAATAAAATTTTATTATGATGATTGCATAAGTAATCATTTAACTTAAGATCCCTGAAGTATCTTATATATGAATTTTTATGTTTTGATACTCTTATAACCTATTCTAGTCAATGGTAGCTTAGTTGGTAATCATTGAATATAACATGAACTATAAGGAGGTAATTGAGTAATCAATATAGGATTCACCACCTTAAAATGATTAGGGAGAATATTATGTTATTCTCGATTATTATTGATTCGAAAAGTCCTTGGCTAAGGCGGAATGACACTTTGTAAAAATGGTTTTAAAATACTATTAATAGAATCAAATACTAATAGGTAGAGAACTAATATGATTGAAATCAAATAGAGTAGATATAATTTTCATGCTCTATGGCTAATTGGAACATTGTATAATAAAAAGATTAAATTATATATAAAAATTATGCATAGAAAGGCTAGTCGAAACTATTTTAACATTCTTAGATATTTGGGTGGTCATGAACGTTATTAGAAACTGATCTAAATTTATGGATATAAATTGTTTAATTAGAGAACTAAAGATAAATTAAAAGAATTTAATTTATAATCTTAAATATGATTTATGGTTACAATTTATATTCATTGTCGACATATTTATGAACCCAATGAGTTACACAAAAAGAATGGGTTCAAGAGAGAAAATGTATTTTAATCAAGTTGGACTTGATTGTAAAGCTTGATAAACTTTATAATTAAATATGAAATATTTAACAAATAAGGACCAATATGAGATATTAGATCTTAATTGGGCATAATTAGTATTTAATTAGAATTAATTGTAACTCTAACTAAAGCATAGTTAAATTTAGACTTTTATTCAATTAAATTACTAAAAGGTCTAAGTCCTATTATAGATAAACTTAGGCTCTAAAAGATATAACACTTCATGTTTAACCCTCTCTATAACAATTATAAAGTTCTCTCAATATCTTCCATGAATATTGTTGAGTTTATACATGTGTGTGGCTATGGTGGTTGAAATGAGCCAATTTTATAAATGGTCTAAGGGAAATAACAAAAAAAAAAGATTAAGCTTTATATTAAGGTACGCATTAAGATCCATGGAATTTTAAGTGATCTTGACTTTCAGAATCATACGAAATATTACAATCCATTGTGAGTGAGATTGGATCTTGCCCTAGCTCCCCAATATAGAAGTCTTAGAATTATTTTGTGAGAATGGTAAATCAAATAATTTCACTATATAAGAAGTAAAGGTAAGGCTAAAGTTTGAACTGATTTAAATTTCGTATTTCTGGGATCTTTGTTTTGTCATTCGACTCTCTTCCCTTTTGCTAACCAATACTTACAGTTGATCCTTTTCATACCCATGTCATCCGTGATTGTTACTTGCTTGACGTCATATTTCTGTTGATGTTCGTATAAAATAAGCCCTCAGTTACTTAACCTAGTATTGGTTTTGAAATCAAGCTATTAAGCTAAAGGGGAATAGATAAAATGATTAAAAGAGACTTGGTTTTAAAAAGTCACTGTCCAAAGAGGAAAAGATAGGGAAGAAGAAGCAACGTTTGGCTGCAATTGGTATTTTATTGTAATTTACATGAATGGGTTGTGTCATTTTGCATTTCCTGGATTCTTCTTCTGCGCTTTAGTTATGTTCCTTCTACTGTGCGTTTTGGTTTTGTTCTTAGTTGCTACTATGCATTGTTACATCGTTGTATTGCCTTGGTTGTTGTTCGTTTTGTTCTTCTCTTTTCTGTGTTTTGTTATGCTTTCTGTCTGCTGGGCTATGTCTTCTCCTTCTACTATCAAGGTTTTGGATTTGAGCTGGGAAATAGGCTATTGCGTTTCTACGAGGCTGCTCCTTCTGTTGGGATTTTCTTATGGATTTAACTTCTTTTGTCTCAGATCTGGGAAAATCAGTTTCTTTTTTTATTTGATCTGTTCCTTTTATTTTTCTTGATTTCGATGTCCTTTTTTTGACATGCAACTGACTTTTTAGATTTTTTTCTTTTTTTTATACCTTTTGAAATTTTATGGTGAGGTTTTCTTTTTTCTTAATTTAATTATCTTGGTCTGTAGCTCCGGTGATTTATCTGTCAGTGGTTGGGAAGTTATGTGGATTTAAGTTTAAGATGGGTATTCGGATTGTGATTTTGTGAGTGCGGGAGTATTATTTTGACCTCCGATTTACAATTTTGTGGTAAGAGAGCTATACCTTTTGTTTTCTGAGATTTTAGAAATCCCTTCAAGTTCAGGTAAAGTAGAGTAGGGAAAGAGTGAAAAGTTGAAAGCTTTGGTAAGGCTTGCTTTCTGTTGTGGTATAATACGACAAAAGAAAGAAAGTTCATTTTTTTTATTTTACAATTTTGTTTTGCTAAATGTGCTTTAATATATGACATACATTTTGGGATTTCTTTTTCTATCTATGAAAAGCGTGTTGGTTTTTCCTTTTCTTTTTGTTCCGTGTTCTTCTCTCTTTCTTCACCATTCTTGAGTTTCTGGTTTGAGTCTTGACTTGGTATCGATAAACACGGAGGAGAAATGGAGAGAATAAGATCCTTTATTTTATCTTGTAAATGTAAGTGAGAGTTTTTAGTGTTATCCTTTACTTACGACCTCTTGTTTGTACTCTATTGCCCCTCTTCCTTTTCTCTCATTCAAGACTTTGAAGTTTTTAGATTCTTGTTCTCGAGTTTTCTTTTAATTTCCAAGTACGCTTCTCTTACCCATCCTGCTATTGTTTTCTTATTTTAAAAAATTGTATTTATGTGGTATAAAGGTAATTAGTTGTGTATGATATGATCTATTATACTTAGCCATTTAATTTATCATCATCATTTTTATTACTATTAGTTCTAGATTGTAATTAGAATGATACAGAGCTGTAAGATTGACAGGTACAACTCTAGAAATAGTGAGCAGACGTGTGCAGCATACCGGGTATAAGCAGAATTTTACAGCTTATCAAGTCTATTTGTCAAAAAAAATTTAATAACTTTTTCTTTCTAAACTGGAATAAACTAATATGTACTTTTTAAATTATTATTATTTTTCGTGTTATATTTTATTTTTAGGTATATCCTTTGTTTATGTTTTATTTATTATTTATTTACGTATTTATTTTAGCATGCCAGTTTTACTTATTTAATATTTAACCTGCATCATTCTTTTATTGTTACATTTGCATGCGGGTCTACCGAAAACAATCTCACTACTATGTAGGGGTAAGATTGCGTACTATCAGACCTCCCTAGATCCTGCTTTATTGTAAAATTTCAGATTGAGTGTGATGATGATGATGTAATATTATTGATAGCAGAAAAAAATTTGCCAAAGAATTTGAGGATGTTAGAGATGAACAAAATTATGTTAAAGGCATATAACGGTATTTAGTTTGGGAGATGAGGTTATGAAAAAGGTGATTGAAGAAACAATAGTTGCTTTGTTAAGAAAATGACTTGAAAATAAGTATTATAAGAAATTACTTAATAATCATTTATATAAAAAATACATTTACTTATCTTGATGATAGTAGGAAGTCTAGGGAGAAAGATCATAGTGATAATTTTAATTTAATTATCTTAGATTTATAAGGTGTTGCGGTTAAAATTGAGGATAAAAATCAAATAATCCTTTTGCACTCTTTGCCTAATTCTTATAAAATTTTTTTAGGACTATGATGTATGCTAAGGAAATTATTTATGTCACTAATGTGAAGGATATTATGTAGTCTAAAGAATTGAAGAAAAAATTCTTTGAAACATATGAATACAAATAAGATTTAGGATTGATTATTAGCTAATATAGGAACAAGAAAAGGGATAATAGAAATATGAGTAAGTTATAATCTAAATCAAAGGCTAAAACTATTTGATGATTTAATCGTAAAGAAAAAGGTCACTTTAAAAGAGATTGTCCATAATAAACAAGAAAAAGAAAACAAATGGAAACGTAAGTATTGTTATTTAGGGGAGTTCCGATCAAAAGGATCAAAGAGGCATTAATGTTTTGATTGTGAATATTCCGGTTTTGCAAATTGGTGAGGATATATGCCTTAATAGAAAACTTTGGCATACTAGGATAAAAGTAAAGATCTCACATAAAGAGGTCCTTTTTCTTTTTTATGGGTCTTTTAAACATTTTCCTTTACGGCGTCAAGACTTATGTCTTGTATTTAGCTTAAACATTTAACCTAAATATTTCCTTATTTAGCCTAAATATGTTCTTATATAAATTGGTTGATCTATTTATTTATTTGTCTTTATTTGTGTATGTTATTTACTTATTTTATCTTATTTTTAACCTTGCTTTATATTTATTGTAAAGTTGATTTTATTTCTTATATATATATATATATAGTTATTTGTTTAATTTTATGTATTTATTATTCATATTATTATCTTTCATATCTATTTTATTTTTAATTAATTATATATATATATAGGTAAGGACTCATACTTTTGGACCTCTTCAGCTCCTGTTATCAGTGGGACTTTTACTGGATTGTTATTGTTGTTGTTGTAAATTGGTGAGTGGTGCATCTTATCGTATAACTCTCAATAAGAACATGTTATGTTCTTCTAAAGAATGGTATGGTATTGTCAAGTTGGATGATGATGGAGGGTGCGTAGTCTTTCAATGCAGAACAAAATGCATAATAAAATCGTTAGATATTAAATATCTGGTATGTTCTTGAGTTTAAAAAATATCTATTTTCATGAGTACTCTTAATAGTCAAGGGTATAGGTTTTCTAATGATGATGGATAACTTAAGGTGGCAAGGGATGTGTTAATTATGATAGAAGAAAATTTACAACATATACACACACACACACAAACATATATATACATATTGTACCATTTTGGTTGGTATCAACTAGAAAATAGTATCATTCTATCTCTTATTAGACTAAGATATCAATCGATATGACCCTTTTAACTAATACCGACTAATAGTCAAAATACTAGGTAATAATGGTTTAAATTATCAGACTGTAGCTCTCCTCTCTGTCATCTCCTCATTCCTCCCTCCAAATTCTCTCCTCACCACTAGCTCTTCTCTCCATTGTCCTTACTTACAAACTCATCTCTCTATTGTCTTTTTACCTCTAACTCTTTAGCTAGTCACTCGCCAGTTCTAGGTCATCACCATTAGCTCATCTCCTTATTACCACCATTAGCTCCTTTCCTTAACACTCTTTAGTTTTCTTGATTTTTTACTTAAACTTAAAGCTTTATACTGACAAAAAAATGTGAATTGTATGACATGCTTTCAATGTTCCATCCTTAAGGTGATAATATGTCACTGCATCGTATGTCTGGTAATGATTTTTATCGTAAATAATACTTGATGATTTATATTGCCAATTATGTGCATGTAGATGAGAATTTAAAGATTTGGCTTTTAGTATTATGAGGGTATACTTGACCTTATGTAAATGATTAAGAATCTTTTTATTTTTATCTTTTTATAAGAAAGATAGCTATGTAATATCATTGCCAAAGGAAAGATGTAAGATAGAAGAAACTATTACATGCTTTTAATGTACCTTTACATAATTTTTTTCTATTTTCTCTACAATATCCACTTAACTTTTAACATTTCTAAATTTGATCCTCTATATAAGTAAAGAATCTATCTATGCATGTTATAGTCATAAAATGTTATGAATATGGTAATAACATTCCTAATGTATTAAATTTATGAATTTTATTTTTAAGGATTTATATATGGCCAATCTTCTAATAACAGACTTTTAAATTTTTATAGCAAAGTAATGTTTACATGTGAACACGCCAAACTCATTATAAGTTCCAATGACTATAATTGATTTACTAATTTGTTAGACATCATCATTATATATATTTCTCTATTTTGTAGTTCAAATTAGTGTTTCATTTCTTTCATATGTGAAAACTTTATTTTGATATAAAATTGTTTTTTTGTCTCTACATGTCTTTATTTATGTTTACAGATAAATGAAAAGAAGTTCAAATACTCTTGATAATTTAACCTCTTTAAAAGGATTTGATGATCCAGCTTAGGCTAATGTGAGATTGATTTTTAGTATAAAGAACCATACTATTTGTTTATTTTGTAATAAACATTTAAAAGGTAGAGGACTCACTAGATTATAGTAACATCTAATTGGGATGAAAGTTGATGTGGAGCTTTGTAAGAAAGTTGGTTTTGATGTAAAATGATCGATGAAAACTTTAGTTGAAAATTATTAAAATGAGAAAGAAGGAAAAAAGTGAATTATGAAATTAGAAGTAGAAATTTATTTTTTAATGGTTAAGACGATACTAATAATACTAAAGCTAGTATTCTTACTTAACAAGAAGGGATTGATATAATTAACATAATGAAAAGAAGAAGATAAGTGTCTAACTTTATGTCTCTACAAATAACTCTTAGAGCTAAACTTTAATTCACAGTGCATTACAATTTAAAGAAGCAGCTCATAGTATGGATATGGAAATAGCTAGATAGTGGTATGATGCAAGTGTGTCACTTAATGCTCTACCCAGTCTTATTATTACTAGCTTATGGTGGATGTTATTGCCTCTTATGGTCTAAGATATAAAGTTTCATAAATTGATGACTACAAAGGTAATCTTCTGAGAAGCTCTCTTAGTGAAATAAAAAGTCATTTAAGTGAAAGAAGAATGACTTAGACAGTTTATAGGTGTTCAATCATATGTGATAATTGGAAATTAGAAAATATGAGTCAATTATGATTTTTTTGGTTTATTCTAATAAGAGATTATTTTTTTAAAGTCAATTGATACATTTGGTCTTGTAAGGAATGTTGGTACTCTATTACAAATAAATGATAAAGTTGTAAATGAAGTTATTTATCCCTGACAATGATGTTGCTTATAAGGCAGCTATAAAGAGGTTACAAAGCATGTATAATTTTTTCTATTAGACTCTTTGTGTTACACATTCATTGACATGATGCTAAAAATTATATGAGATGCTAGATATTTCCTATCATTGATGAAAATATGCAGAAAGTGAGAAAAGTGACTAGGGTCATTTATAATCATGCATGAATTCTAAATTTTATGAGAAAATATTTTATAAATAGTATGAATTTGTTTCATCCTATGTTATAAGATTTGCAACTAATTTATAATCACTTTAGTGTTTGGTTCAAATGACTAAGACAAATATTTACATGTGATAAGTGAGTTGCATTTTAACATGCCAAATCTAATGCTTGAATGGAGGTTTCTATGATTATACTTAAAGATCATAAATTTCGATCCCAATATCAATTTGTCATATGACTTTAAAAGCCTTTAGTAAGAATAATTTGTTTACCTGATAGTGATGAGAGGGAAACAATTGGTTACTTTTATATTATAAAGAAAGCGAAGGAAGTAATTAAAGTTAATATGTCAAATAGGCCTTCTTTATACATATCTTATCTTACAGTTATTAATGAAAGATAGAAAAGATAAATATACTCTTTGTTGTTTGTTGATAAATATTTCCGAATTGGAATGTCTATCTTAGACCAAGTTTCACAAAGAAAATTATAGTTAATAGAAGTATGATGTTAACTATTATAATAATTGTTTCACATAAGATGATTTGTGGCCTTATTACCTTACAAATGGAGGCACAATAAGATAAATGCAATGATTTTGAGATGCCCATTATAATACACAAGAGAGATAAATTTAATCTAGGTATATATATATATTTTACTTTTATTACTTATTTAAAATTAAACATCACTTTATTTATTTATAAGAGTACTTTTGTTGTCTTATAGTTGCTTGGTAGGATCAATTTGAAAGTAGTGGTTCTAGAATTACAAAAAAAATTGCAATTCAATTTCTTAGTCAATGTGTGAGTATAACTAGGTGTAAAAAGAATTGAATCATATTTAAATTTATTTATTCCAAAAAATAAATAGATTGGAACATAAAAGATTAATGATTTGGTATTTGTTTGATACAACTTGAAGTTCCAACAAAGGTATGCTATTGTTATTATTAAGTTGAATATAATTTATGATAATAATTTAATTTGTTTATTTACTAGGATTTTAATAGAACAAAGATTTCTTTAGCTCTAGTTTATCTTGATCATATCGATTTTTAACATATTGAGTTTTTGAGAAACTAAGTTTTATAATAAGAGTAACTTAAAATAAAATCTTCGATGAGAAAATATTGACATTTCATTTGGTAGATTGAGCTTGAAAGTTGGTGATGATGGAACTCCCCTTAATGATAATGACTTTGTATTAAATGAAAAGTGAGGTCGATGCAATTTGAGTGTCTATGTCATGGAATTAATTTTCATTTTTCATTTTTCTCTTTTTTTTAATTTCACATATATTTAATTTATACATTAAATTTTGTATTTTCAAAAATTACTTCTATTTTGTTGTGTTCCTAGGCACAAACTCTTGTTGTTATACTTATAGATCTATATTATTCTTATTATATGATATTTTGTTGTAATCAATTATAATATTTTAAGTAATTTACATTATTCTTAGTTTTATATTTGTATAAGAATTAAACAATTTTTCCTTATATTAATTTTAGTCAATGTTTATATGAAAATATGTCAAAAGTAATATTAATAGGAACAAAGAGATAACTGATATATCAATTTTATATTATTATGATTTTTTGAGACAAGGTTAAAGTAAAGTTATAAATTATATAACAAGATATATTCAAGAAGTATTTGACAATTTTATAAAAATCAAGAAATATTTTTGAAAATTTTAAAAAATTATTTAAGGCAGTAGTCATTACCAATTGGTATTAATACTGCATCATATTAGAACTAAATCTAGTGTCAAGTTTGAAACGATATTTATAACATTGCATATATGTCTTAATGTGACAGACATTAACAAGATTGGTGGTTATCTTTCAATCATTAAAGTAAAATGATTATAATATAGTGATATGACACATGCAACTGGGTTATCTCAATAAGTAGGAGACGATGAAAACTCATAAGGAGAGCTTATTGAAGAGTTACAAAATAAGAGAAGGTAGAAAGGATGTTTCATGATCAATATAGAAAGGACATGTCATGAACAATAGTGAATAATATTAGTTCAAAGCTGGTACAAATGAAACTAGAAAACCTATAATAGATGCTAATAGGGTTGAAATTTTTAGTTCAGAAGATAGAATATTGTTAAAAAAAAGCATCAATATGCCATTGTTAAGGATAAAGTGAGATGGATCAACAATAAGGAGATATAGTTAGGAAGACTTAGTCGCATATGCTCTTACCATTAATGATATAGACATAACTATATTTTAGGGGACTATGAAAAGTCAAGAGAAAGATAGATAGATGGGTACTATATTAAAAAATGTGATGTTTCACAAGATCAAAAAATTGATTGCATCTCGTCAATTTTTATTAAAAAAGGTTCATACTTTAAAAGATGCAACTGATATGTTGACAAAGCTGTTTTTGCAAAAAAGTTTAATCATAACTTAAAATCTTTGTGTAACTTGAAGCTCTTAGAGTCATATATGATAGGAGTAATTCTTGGTTAGACAATAGAGAAATCAAGTTAAAGTAGATCATTATAAAATATTTCTTGAATTGTGTGGAAGATTGAAATTCTACATACTAACTAGAACAAAACATGGAAATGGGACTAGTGTCGAATAAGGACATAAAATTCACATTAAACTCATATTAGTTAAAGAGATTAAGCAAACAAAAGTAAATTGGCACCAATGTCAAGAGTGAGATAAGCGTCAAACTTATGACACAAAATTCAAGGACGTACAAAAATAAAGTTTTAATGTCCTTACATCTATAGAAATAAAATTTTATCATCCTTAAACCTTTTATATAGAACATTACTATAAATATTTTAATAGGACTTTACATGGTTAAAGTTATGATTATACTATTCTCCTTATAACATCTTCTCATAATAATAAAAATAAATGTATCTCCTTATAAGTCACGTATTAACCAAACTATGTAAATCTCATATTAACCAAACTATGTACATCTTATATTTTTACTTCATTTATCTCCTTCCTATATATCTTCCATTTGCACGACAATAAATGCAAAAATAGATATTCTAAGTTTAGAGAGAAATCTTGACTTTATAACCTAATAGGCCACTTTGCCAGTTATTTAGACCATTTCAGATACAAGGATAGATTAATTTATTATTATTGCAAGTTTAATTTATTATTATTGTCACCTTCTTTCTTCCATATATATTTATTATTATTTAAGGGCATAAAAATTATGTGTTATTTCAAATTATTTAATAAATTAATAATTTAAAATTAAACGATTAAATCAAATTAAAATTAAATATTTAAACTCTTAATATTTAAAAATTTCACATATTTAATAATTGAATATATGCATAACTTAAAACTATATCTTAATTTTTTAAGATTCTTCAAGATCCTACTCTAATCACTTAAATCACCTCATGCATTTATATATGATGGACGGTTTTTTAAGTTTTTAGCACATAAACATTTGCAATATGGAACATAATGGCTTGGATGAAAAAGTTAGAACTAAATATTAATTATAAATGAATGAACAAAGAATAGTATTAACTACATCTATAAAGATTGCTTAAGTTTAAATCTTAAAGAAAGCTCAATAAATGACAATCCAAACATATTAAAAGAAAAACTCTTACACCAAAATATCTATTAAATTCTTTTCTTAAAAACCAAAACTTCACGTTCAAAATATAATCAAATGAAATTGGGATTATATAATGTAAGGCAAAATTAAATAAAGAAAAAAAATTTGATTGTAGCCCTCCCTTTTAATTACCAACGATCTCTCTCTCTCTCTCTCTTTTGAATGCTCTATAATAAATAACACTCATATTAGTGTGTATTAATTTTATAATCGGTTCTAATCATCTAGTCATTTGATGATTATACCATATTATTATAATAAAACATTGAAATGGAGGAAAATTTCCTCTGCCCCTTTCCATTGCCTTGAATGCTCAATTTATACATGTTTAAACAATTAAGTATCCTATTTTTCTACTTCTTAAGGTCTTTCCTAGAATATCTTATACTTATCAAAATCTCTTAAAATATTTCATACTTATCAATCAAAAATACAATTATAATATTTATATATTTATAAGATACAGGTACATATTGAACTCAATATCCCCTCAAGTTGTAGCATGGAGATTCCAAATGCCCAACTTGTAATGAATATAGTTAGACTGATGCTTGCCCAAGGCCTTCATAAAAATGTAAGCTAGTTGTGCATCAGAAGGAACATGGAATAAACAAATGGTGTCGTTCATTATCTCATTTCGAATAAAATGACAATCCACTTTGATGTGTTTTGTCTGTTTATGAAATACATGATTATTTGCTATATGCAACGCTGTCCGACTAGCACAATATATCCATATAGGAGTAGTGTGCATCATACCTAGACTTGACAAAATCACTTTTAATTACTTCAATTTATAAATTGTTATGCTCGTGGATCTATATTCTAGTTTTGTAGATGACTTAGACTGTGTGTTGTTTCTTAGGTTTTTAAGATATTAAAGAATTTCCTAAGAGCACAAACCACCCTATGAGAGATCTTTGTGTCAGAGGACAACCAGCCTAAACTTAATCAAACCATCTATATAACTGCAAGTTATAGTTGCCACGTAATAAAATACCTTATCTTGGATTTCTTTTATAAAATCTAACTACCTTGAGTGCCATTTCCCAGTGCATTTCTCCTGGATAATGCATAAATTGTGATAGTATATGCAAATAGTATGACAACTTCGATCTCGTGAAAAACAAATACATTAGACCACCTATTAACTGACAATATAATTTTAGATCATAAAAAAGGCATCCACCAGCCAGTGCTAACTTATGGTATTTATCCATAGGGATATTTGTAGGCTTTGCTTCTAGTAATCCAAACTTGGAGATTACATCTAAGGCATATTTACACTAGTATAAAAAAAAACTCATTGAGGACTTCTAGTAACTTCAACACCTAAAAAATATTTCAAAGTCCCAAAATCTTTCATATGAAAATAATTGCTTTTAACCTTTGAATGGCCACATGATCTTTTTAGAGATTATCAAATCATCAACATAGACTAGAACATTAATATGAACACCACTTTTCTTCAATGAAAATAATGAATAATCATAGTAAGATTGTCTAAAACCATAGTCTTTCAAAGTTGTTGACAACTCGGAAAACCAACATCTTGGGCTTGCTTCAACCTATAAGGAGACTTTTGCAGTCTATAGACCATACCCAAATTTTGCACTTCAAAATCTGGAGGCATTTTCTTATATACTTCTTCTTAAGGCATATTTATCCATAGGGATATTTGTAGGCTTTGCTTCTAGTAATCCAAACTCGGAGATGACATCTAAGGCATATTTATACTAATATAAAAAAAAAACTCATTGAGGACTTCTAGTAACTTCAACACTTAAAAAATATTTCAAAGTCCCAAAATCTTTCATGTCAAAATAATTGCTTTTAACCTTTGAATGGCCACATGATGTTTTTAGAGATTATCAAATCATCAACACAGACTAGAACATTAAAACGAAAACGACTTTTCTTCAATGAAAATAATGAATAATCATAGTAAGATTATCTAAAACCATAGTCTTTTAAAGTTGTTGACAACTCAGAAAACCAACATCTTGGGCTTGCTTTAACCTATAAGGAGACTTTTGCAGTCTACAGACCATACCCGAATTTTGCACTTCAAAATCTAGAGGCATTTTCTTATATACTTCTTCTCAAGGATCTCTATGTAAGAAGGCATTATGGACATCCACTTGGTATAACTCTCATTGCTTTGCTGCAATTACAACTAAAAATGTCTACATCATAACCATTTTAGCAACAGGAGCAAACGTTTCAGTGTAATCAAAATTTTCTACTCGATGATTGTTAAAAATCGCCAATCGTGCTTTAAATCTCTCCACAAACTCGTTAGAATCGTATTTTAATTTATATATCCACTTACATCTGAGTGTTTTCTTCCCAAGTGCCAATTTTTCAACCATCCATCCATGTCCCATTTATTTTCAAGTGCTTCAATTTCATTTTATATTGCCTTTCTCCACCTTTTATCTTTTATAGCTTACATAAAGGGCACAGGTTCATAATCTACAATAATAGTTGCAAGAAAACTTTAGTGTAGCAAAGAAAATTTATCACAATTTACACAATGCGTTATTGGATAAGGGTACTTGAGGTATGCATTAGGGTAGATGAATTAATGGAAAATCTCAATTTTCAAATTGTATTAGTAATATAGTCACATAAACAAAGTGGTTGTTGTTTTATTCGATGTCCATGACTTAATTAAGGCTCATTGCTCCTCCTTTTGCTAATTTTCATGTTGCTAATGTCTTACAACTTCCCATCCCTCACTTTTGGGACTCCTTTAGCATCATTGCCTTGTGAATCTTGGGCTACTTGCTTCGGTTGTCTTTCTCTAGCATCATGTTCAACCCCTCACTTTTTAACCCCCATGTTCTTCATGCTCAACACTTGATGTTAATCCAATATCTATCCCATCTCTCTTAAAATTACTATAAGCAACTCTTTCATTAAAGACACCTTTCTTCAAATTTTCACTAAAACTAAGCATTTGTTTTTAAATGGGAAATAATTTTCATAAAAATCTATATCTCTTGAAATAAAGTACTCCTTCGAGATTGTACAATGGGTAGCCAACAAAAGTAACAATGAATTTCCCTTGCAAATTTATCCCATTTTCTTCCTTGATTAAGTGCATAACCAAACACTCTAAAGATGGTTGCCTATATAAAACTTCATATGGGGTTTTTCCATTTAAAATTAAGGAAGGATTTTTATCTATAAGGTATCTTGTAGCTTATACACATTCTCCCCAAAAATTGATTGGAAGATTCCCTTAAAAACGTATTGCTTATGCTATATTCATAATGTGTCAATGTTTCCTCTCCACCTTACCATTTTGTTATGGAGTCCCAATACACAAAATTTGAAAAATGATTTCATGTTCAAGAAAATAATATTTCATGCAAGTAAATGATGTATCGATATCTCTTCGAATAATTTTAATCTTTTTGTTGTAATGTCGTTTCATTATGGCAAAAAATTCAATATCATGCATGTCACTTCTTTCTTATAAATTAACAAAAAATCACACTACATAAGATTAAAAATCTACTTTCATTAAAAAATTTGTGGCACCGTATGGAGATAGAGTTCTATATAGACCCCATAAATCACAATGTATGAGTTCAAATGCATTAGCAACTTTATGATCACTTAAAGGGAAATTTATCTCTAATTTGTTTAGCCTATTGACTCACATCAAGTTTTATTCATAATCTTACTATTTTTATTGAAAACAACCTTAGGAAGTAACTTGGTGATTTTTAAAGAAGGGTGCCCTAAATGCCTCAACCAAAGATCAAGTTATTCGAGACCTTCAACTACGATACCTTTTAGAAATAATAACGCCCATTCCTTTGTTCACCCACACTAATAAACAACCTCAAAGTGCGGTCCTATATAACACATAAGTTTTTAGTGAATTGGACAGTACAATTGGACTCATATATCAATTGCTACATATAAAATAAATTGTAATTTAAACTCGAAGCAAAAGTTACATTCTTAATTTTAGATTCTCCTCAAGTTTTACAGATCCCTCTTTAGTGGCGGTTGTATTTTATCGATCAAGTCTAATTGGACATTAAACTACTTCACATATGACAAGTAAACTCTTTAATTTCCCAGTTATATAACTCAATGCCCCAGTAGCAATTATCCATGAAAAATTGTTATTCTTATTAGTCATCCTCTCGTCGGTGTTCAAACTCGGCATTCACTAGGCTATGAAGTGCCGTGCAACAAGCTAGATCCGCCTTCGATGGCCTCCTTTTCTTCTTCCTCTTCACGATCTGCCCCATCTTTCTCTCTAAAGAACTCACTGTTTGTTTATCTCTCTAAAACCACGAGTCTTTGCTTCTTCCTTTTTTAATTTGGCAAAATTTTTGATTCCATAGTTTTCTTTGATAGGTTGGGTTTGGGTTTTTGTGTAGAAAGACCAGACACAAACTTGTCTTGGAAGGTTTATGGCTATTTGATTTTTTTATCTAACGTTAAATATTTGCAAGGATTTTGGTAGTAGTACAGGTGAGAGTGAAAGCAAGGATTTTGTTGTTGAAACTTCATTTGGAGAGCACTGTTTGGAGATTGAAGGTACAGAGAGTGGCAAGTTATGTTCTATAGAGAGAGCTCCGAGTCACCTTCTGCATCTCCACAGCCAATAGAGAGAGCTCCGAGGCACCTTCTGCATCTCCAAAGCCGCAGTATCAGCCCGACGGTGAAAGTTGCAGTATAGTTTTGCCACTTCCAGTCCATCGGGTAAGAGCTATACATAGATATATATTGTGGCTTTTATTGTCTTAGTACTATATCCATGGCACGAGGCAGCTCACAACGATCGACATTCGGGTGCACAATTTTACCTTTTGCTTCCTTAAATTCCTATTAGCGTTTCTTGTATGTGTCTATGGTCTTTTCACGTTAGTCTACTGTTTATAGCCATATAGTTGCTTGTGTGTGATGGCCTCCCAGTATGATCTCTCTATCTGGAGTAGTGTCGTGTACACTCGTTTTTTTACTCACTTGATCATTGTACATAACGTTTGACTTCGCCGATGCACAAGTTATCTTGGGATCTTCTTCTAAGCTCTGCATGTAGCACTTGTCAGCTCGACCAAGCCAGTTGTTTCGGACGGGGAGGCTAGGTGACCTACATGCCTTTTGATAAACTATTATTCATTTTCGTAGAATATTTGGAACACATCCCCTCGTTCGCTTCCTTGAGCCTCCTGACACTGTCAGCAAACCTGATGCTTCAACTGAGAAAAGACGCTTCCTAGATACCTTTTGTTAAAGCCTTGTTCTTTAAATTCTCTTATCGGCGCTTCAGTCCTTTTCTCTGGCAAGCCTCACTATTTCCTTTTTGCCTTCCTTTTCAAACGCAAATGCCGTTTCTTAGTGCTTTAGAAGAATTTTGCTCCTTTTTATTTTCGGTTGGCTATTTACTATAATTGTTTTCCCAATTTTTTTATTTATTTTAATACACTGTAAGTATTTATGGAATTTTCTAGTATTTAGTTTTTGTTGTATTACTAATTTTATTACTAGTATTATTATTACTGTTATTCCTTTTTTTAATTAGTTTTGGTTCTATTATTATTGCTTCTGTTCTTTTGCATCATTTTTTTACCTGTCACATCTGCATGTGGGTCTATCGGGAAACAACCTCTCTATTATGTAGGGGTAAGGTTGCGTACTATAAGACCTCCCCAGATCTCGCCTCACTGTGAGATTTCAGACTGGGTATAACGATGATGATGATGATGATTAGTCATCCTCTCACCGATACTAGTGTTATGATTGTCTAACATATCAAGTAAGGTTTACCGTTGATCATTGTTCAAACCAACACTAGCTTTTTCAACTTTGCAATTAACATCCCTAATCCACCGACACCTCCTATCACAATCTGTGTAGCACTGGCATATATTGTTCTGCCTCATCCGCATCTAGCACATACTCCAATCGGCTAGTGTTGCGATCGCCCTTTACCCCCTTCCATTAATTCTACCTATAACTCGAGAACAATCAAACCACAAGTTAAGATAATCAATATGCTAAAAATAATTTTTGGCATTATGATCAACACAATCGTAGTAAGTATAAATCATCAATTTATCCTTGGCCTCTCTATGTCCCTTTTTTAGAGTCTGTTTGAACTGCAAGTCCAATGACTTTCCCTCATTCTTCCTTTTCATGAGAAATGATCCTTTCCTAAATCGAAATTGAGTAGACTATGTTTAGCGTGGTAAGGGATTCATAATAAGTAGATTAGAACGACCAATCCCATAGAGTGCATCATCTAATTTGATAAGAAATTGATGCAATCTTTCTTCTTACCCTGATTTTTCTAACTTTGCTCCAATATTACATGTGCGTCCTTCACAAATATATATGGTCCCATAACACCTTCATTTTTCCATAGTATGCTAATATGGTCGTACCATGCTGCTAGACTCAGTTAAATTGTATTTCAACTGTTGAATATGAGGTTTATTAGCAACAAATATTGCTCTTTAATTTCTTGTTGGAGATCTTTTGCATTCTCCACATGTAATATGGTTGAACACAATGTTGGTTGAATGGTATTTCGAATCCTTAATACTAGTATGGATTAAACTGTCCATCAGTCCTCCAAATCAAAGGACCCTTTTTTTTTCTTCCATTTTTACATGGTTCCATCTACAAATCCTTATTTCCTTCGAGCCCTCAGTGAGGTTCGCATAGTTTGAGCCCATTCTTCATAATTCTCTCACAATTGTGCTTATGTGACCTCGTTCCCTAGGTTGTCATTCGAATTCAAGTCGTAAGGTGGGATTTTCTTTTTGTCCGGTTCACTTTTTGAAGCCTCTTCATCACCTACCATGATTATTTCTAGATCTCGTAGCTGAAATAATACTGAAGAGTTTTAAGGAGTCTTGGGTTTTTTATTTTTTTCTTAATTTGTTAGCAAGCTGAAATTAGGTTACAAGTCTAGCAACAACTATCCCCATGGATGACGAAAATTCTGGTTGCAACTCTTGAGAATAACAGTCCCTATGGATGACAATTTAAAGATTGATGAGGAGGCGTCAACAATGCAAGAAGACATAGAGAACTTGATGTCAAAAAATTCCAAATTTGGGTTACTCTACTATTGGAAATTATATGGGCATCATCTGCAACATTATTCAAATGATGGCACTGTTTGTCTTCCTCAGGAGTTGTCTTCTTGGATGGTATCTAACTAGCAGTGGTGAGTTGGTGAGAGACAACAATAATGACTTTGATACCATAAAATTTTCCAATGGAGGAAAATTTCCTCTGCCCATCCCATTGCCCCGAATGCTCAATTTATACATGTTTAACAATCAAGCTCCTATTTCGTTACTTCCTAAAATATTTCCTAGAATATCTCATACTTATCAAAATCTCCTAAAAGATATCACAATCAAGTCTCGTATTTGGTAATTCCTAAAATCTTTCCTATAATATCTTATATTTATCGAAATCTCCTAAAATATTTCATACTTATCAATGAAAGATATAGTTCTTTTTTTTAGAAAAATTAAAAATATAAAGAAGAAACAAAAGATTGAGTTAATATCAGAAATGACATTGTTTAGTCATCCCTATTCAGTGATGTTTTGTAAAACGGGTGAAAACCCACTAGCTGATGGTCGAAGACTACAGAACTTGCCCAATTAGGAAGTGGGTCATCTGAAGTTTATGATGGGTGTAACCTCACTCCTTCGCTGAATTGTGTCTCTAAAGGTAAGGAGGCTTTAATCTGGTTCCATATGTCTTCTTCTGTTTAATTTAATCGTTGATCCTCGTATGTTAGGTCTGGATTTTTTGCTTAAAAAGCTTGCCAGCTTGAGAGGCAACAATGCATATTTTGTCAACCTCAATCCAGGTAAGAACTAAAATCAAAGCTTCATCTTTGTTACTCTTGCTTTGAATCCCAACATATTAATTGTTCCCTTACATTTGTAGGATACTTTGCATGATTACCCTCTTGGAACGATCCTTATTTTGGAACTACCTTAGATTCCTCTTCTTCTATAAGTCTTGAGAGGTTATGGCTAGAACTAGCACTTCTTGCTTCCATAGTGAATTTTTAGCTTTTGTTTTAATTATATTATTAACCACCTCTATGAACGAATTTGAATGCTCATTGTATAAGAAGTATTCTCTGGTCTTATTCTAGATAGAGTTAGAGAAAGGGCAGAGAAAAAATAGGTGATCCCTTGTCTCATTCTCTTTTTGGGATAAGCTAAAATTCCCATTCAAATTTAACATGAAATGTAGTTTGTCCATCGTGGCTATTATATCCTTAACCATTAGCTAAAGTAAGAAAGTTGTACCAGGTTTTAAGATGTTATTATAGATAACCATATGCCATTGTACCTCCTATTCAATACTATATGACCATTTCCTATAAGATTTGCTTATAAATTTTTCAATAGGTATACTAAGCCGAAGATAATTGTCCTGAAGGTTAGAATCATTAGTGTATGAGGTTTCAACTGTTATAATGCTTTAGGAAGTGCACCCACTAATTTTGATTGATAAATATAACATCCTTGCCTTGTAATCCATACCTGAGAGAATTAAAACAACATTGGGGTTTTGGGGTAGCGGATCATAGCCAGTCCAGTTGTCATGTCATAAAAAGGCAGAATTCCTATTTCCTATTTTGCAGCATACTTCATTGGCCACCTCATCTATAATCTGTAAAATTTGATTAAGTAACCAAGAGAAGGTTGGTCTTGTAGAAAGAGACTACAGGTTGTTCCCTTTTAGAAAGTAACTGTGAAGTCGTCTGATCCAAAAAGAATGTTAGTGGAAAAGGAATGACCAATTAATGCAATTAAATGCTTTATTGAAGTTAATCTTAATAGCATAATTTAGGGGAGAGTTCTTTATGGTATGACCCTTTAGGAGTTCCTGAGCAATTAGAATATTATCACCAATGCTCCTATCCTTCATAAAATCATTCTAATTCTTACTAATAGTGAGACTGAGAACTCCTTTTAATCTACTTGCTAAGATCTTAGCAATGATTTTATAAATGAAGTTTGTGCATGCTATAGGCATAAAATCTCCAAATATAGAAGGATTAGAAATTTTAGGAATTAAACAGAGAAAGGTTTTATTAAACTCTTTTAGAATAAACCCCTTTTTGAAAAAGTCATGAACTACATTTGCAACCATTGGACCAACAATAGACTAAGTCTTTTGATAGAAGAAAACCATTTAAACCATCTGGTCCTGGTGCCTTCATCACATTCATAGCAAAGACAATAGCATTAATGTCATCATTAAAGATAGGTTTCACTAGCTCCTAAGAAGCTTCAAGAGGGATTTTATTGGAGATGATAAATTAGAGGGAGTCCATAAGGGTAAAAGGATCTAGGTCTAAACCTAGAGGCCCCTTACAGAATTCAACCACCTCCTTTATTAAGCTTAGTTGATCAGAAAGGATTCTCCCATCCCCAGTAATTGTAGAACAAATTTTGTTAATATTTCTACTGTTTGATAAAGAACTGAAGAAGAACTTGGAAGATCTATCCCCTTTCTTAGGCTAGTTAATTCTAGCACTCTGTTAAATGAGTGATGAATGATCTAAAACTACTCTTAGAAAAAATTTTGCTTTTTCCTTTTAAATAATTCTAGAATCCCCAGAATTAAGAGAAAGTAGTAACTGAGTAGCTACTAGACTTCCCTTAGCTTTATTAACAACTGCTTGAGTGTTAGGGGAATAAGAGACTTTCAGCTTCTTTAAGTCTTTAATAGCTTTGAGCTTTTAACAACATGTATATTGTTCAGAGCTAGAGCCATGAACGAACAAACCCTCCAAAATTTCATCATTAAAACCATCCATTTTTGACAAGATAGTTATTAAATATAAAAGGATTATGATTGGTGGTTCTCTAAAAAAAGAGCATAAATTAGAATTGATGTGTAATTTGAAAAATAAGATCTATAATACTATTGGAAAATTGTGAGAGCCAATCACCATCTACTAATGCTCTATCCATTTTTTTTCCCGTATGAACCATGCACTTTTTTGTTTATTACTCATAAGTAAAGGAGTAACCGTCTTGTTTAAGATCTCTCACGCCTAGATGCTCTACACAAAGCTTGAGATCTTCATTTCAATTACTTGGACTATAGTTGCCCTCTACTTCTGACCTATAGATAATAGAATTGAAGTATCCACTTATGATCTAGGGACTTGAAAAGGTATTTTGGTGCTTCTTAAGCAGGATTACAGACTACTTCCTTGGAAACCTGTATTAAAACCATAAATAAAAGAGGAGTGGATTATGACCCCTTTCAAAATAAAACATACTTTTAAATGCATTAACTGCTCATTAGAGAACTTCTCTTCCACTTCGACAAAATTCTCATTATAACCAATTATAATTTTGCCATAATGATAGTGATGATGATTGGAGTGAAATTTCCTGCAAGGACCAAAAATGTTCACTTTATTCACATTCTCGTATCTTATTTTTGTTTCAAGTAAAACTATGATTAAAGGCCTAATCCTCCCTATAAAATCCCTCAAACGATTTGACTTTTCTGGGCTATTGATACCATAAACATTCTATACTAAAATTGTCATATGAAGATATTTTTAGTTTTTGCACCTTTCTTCTTTCCACTTCCCTGAGTTCTCTTACTAATCACATTTTGAAAGTCATCTAGCTCAGTATCTCCATTCTCTAAGTCTGGGGGTTGATTGAGGAATTAGTTGAAGATGATGTAACTTCCTCTTTATCAAGAGATTACATTTTTTTTCTTAGGACCTTGTAAGAAAACTGTTGTTGTTTTATTAATAATAGGTGTCTCTTGGGTTGTCCTCTCCCTTCCATTTGAGTTAGTGGATAATATGTTCTTATCAACAATTACAATAGCAACATCCTCAAGCCTAGGTAAGGGGTCTTTAGGACTAATTGTATCAATCTATAACTCCATTAATTTAGCATAATCACCTCTGGAAAACACCTTACCTGTCAATTTCCAGACTTTCCCTTGAGACATTGAGGAAGGTTTCAAATTATAGGAAACTTGCACCATATCCTCTTGTAGAGAATTATCAACATCAAGTCTCATAATTGGAATATAATTAGGGAGCTCCTTAGTTTTGTCCAAACTGACATAAATTTGTACATAACCAATACTTTTTCTTTTGGCAGTGTTTTTATCAATACAAAGTGTTCTGGCAGTGCAACTAGCTAACAAATTAAGATCATAAGTAGTCCAATACTCAAAGGATATATTATGTAAGTTAATCTAAATTGAAAAGTTGTGTACCTTGATATTTTCCAATTTGATACCAAGTTACCATGATTGCAGGAATAATGGAAGCTAAGCAATATGCTAAAAACCCTCTTCTACTATCTTGTTTGTTGTAGCTTGCTAGGAAAAGGAAAACAAGACAAGGTTATCCTTCGTAATATTTTTTAATCCTTTGGACTTCCACTAGTGAACAACCCATTTTTTGATAACAAGAAAGCGAAGTCTTTGTTCCATGAAGAATCTTCCTAGAGTGGATTCCTAGATTCTAGCCCTTGCCTTTATGTCTCAATATTTGGGGCAACCACAAGTTCGCTTCAATTTGCTTTGGAGAACTGTAACTAAGAGTGAGGCCAAAAAGTTCATCTACCACCTCTTCAGCTTTTGTTCCAAAGAGTGCTATATAGTGAAGATTGAGGGGTGGAGGAAGTTGACGACTATCTTTTTGTGCAGGATGGGATAGGGAATGTGGCTAGCGTTATGAGGGTAAAGGAGGAAAGGCATTAGAAATAACAACAACAACCTGTATTGATGCAGAGGGGATGGGAAAGAACAACTTTTGGGTTCGTAATCATAGACATAGTGATGATATTTACATATTTACAAAAAACAAATACATATACATATTGAACTCAATATATGGTTAATTTCGTACGTACTTGTACTCTCCTTAATTTTTCACAGTAAAATTTGGAGGCCGGAAATTATAAACTTTAGATCAAACGTTGTATAACTGGCAGTCAGCAGGAAGCAATCGTCCTAACCCAAAAGAGAAACCTGTAGGAGGAAGGCTTGCCAGGTTTCCTAATGACTTCGTTGGCAAATTACTGAAACTTTATTATCTTATTCACGGTTCAGGGTTATAATGCCCGACTTTCAAGTGCGTGAAATCACTGAAAGTAGGAACAAGATTCGCATGCATGTCAGGTTAAGGTTTACGATCAGTTTCTACAGTTTACTTATTGTTATGTGCACAAAGTGCCAAACCAATCCCACTACCATATTGGGGATGAATAGAACTTAAATGCACTTTTTATCAACTCCTGAATTCGACTTAGAATTAGGTGTTTAATGTCCCTTCAGTAATCTCGAAAGTATTACCGTACAGAGGAGATGAGATAAAATGGCATCAAGATGGCGCTGAAGCTTTTATACAACGTATGCCCACTGTGCGCCTGCAGCCTGCTAGATCATGTATGAAAAAAGCAGTAAAAGGGAAGAGAACAACACAACAATCCTCATATCAGGTTTCTATAAATGACTCGAGAGTGAATGAGACGTGGATGGATTTGGGGTTGAAACAGCTGCGGCATTTTCTTTGGAGCAAGTGTAATTGCACCTACTTGGACGAACAACTCTATGAACACCTTTGTTGCCAAGAATAAAAACATGTTTGCCATTGTCCTCACCGAATGAGAATATGTAACCCAGAGCTAGAAGAGGGCCACCTAATCCTGGCACAATGGTACACTGGAGAGGCGAGTCCTTTGCACAACTAAAGGGAATTTAGTTACTGGTGAAGTTACCACTGTTTTCAGGGTTTTCTATGGCTACCCATATGGCACCTGCATATAGATTTGCATACAAGTACCTGTGAAAATAAGGTACATAAGGTAAGGAACATAATTGATAATGGAGAAACATGTCATAATGTTATTAGTCCTAGTTATTAACTTCCACGAGGAAACTTGGATTTTTGAAAGTAAGGTACTATGCCAGAAAGTATAATCCTAGAGAAGTTTCCCTGTCTTCTTATTTGGCAAGCGCAATTAGTTATCATGTTTTCTATACCTCAACCACATCTGTAAAAATGAAAAAGGAGAGGTGGATTTGACAGGAGAAAATGATTGTTTAAATATTACTTCATTGCAACTTCCACTCCATTATAAGAAAAGTGCTCTTTTCAACAGTCAATATTAACCATAGAGAAGAATTTGTTAGAAGTTGGGGAAACTTTGCATGAGTACTGTGACATAAATTCCACTATGAAACTGAATTAGTTGGCCAATATGCACAAAACCCACATACCTTTCATACATGCATGGATCAATCTTAGATCGATATACATAGCTCCCTGTTATTGATGTTGATCCTTCCTTCTTTTTCACTTAAAAGTGGTTGTAACCCAGAATTGGAAAGATTGGATTTAGTAAATTTATGGATGTATTTACCTCCGGAGACGATACAGGAGTAAAAGGATAACGTCCCTCGTATACACCCCAGCCATCGTTTCCACCTTTGGTAGTGAGATCCACCTCCTCATGTAAGTCATGCACAATGATATCAAAGAAAGGGTTTCTTGACTTTTAGCACATACAAGTTGATTGAAGAGAGACATTGTTTTGGAACGTGAATAATTTTGGTTTGTGCCCTAATTGTTGGTTCAAAAGTCTCTTTTTTTTAGTTTCCCACAAGATGTCCTAGGCTCTTTAAAGTGAACAATTTGATCAGAGATGAAAATGGTTGACTCTACGTTAGTTTTCCAAAAGATGGGAATACTCGCATCTTTTAAACTCTTCTTCTCTGAATCACATGACAAGACCAGAAGTGACTTCAACTAATTTGGCAGTAACTATGGCTTCCAACTATGCTCATAATGTAGTTTGTCCTTTAAAATATGTAGTGGTTGTTGGGGCAATCCAATGCAAGTCCCAGCATTCCATTTGACCATATGTAAGAAAAAGTTTGGATGCTCTTTTCTTGAATTACTCTCCTTCAAAGGTCTCACTCATTAACTAATTTGTGAAGACATAATAATAGAGGCAAAGATGAACTAAACTAAACCAAAGTTCATTTCCAATTTAGGCATATAGCAAACCTAGTCTCACCCCCTCAATACTTAGGTAGGAAGTCCAGGTATAAAAGTTTGAAATCATTGTGTCACATGATTAAGGCCAATTACATTGTACTAGATGATTAAGATGTGACAAGAAATACAAATTGAATCTGGCCAATATCTACACACAGGAAGTAAGATAGCCTTTCTAAAACAAAACTACAGCGCCAAGGATTTCTTAAGCCTTGTAAACTTGAAAGAAGTAATTTTATTAAATGTTGAGTATGTACAGAGTAGTGCTTTATGTACAGAAAGTTGTTAGCCTAATATAGAATACAATCCTTATAATATAGCTATACATAATTAGGATTATTCCTAGAATCATGCAATAGAATCATAATCCCTAGAATGTAAGGATGTAATCTATATCACTTCCCCTCAAGTTGGAACATAGATATTAATCATGCCCAACTTGTACAAATATAGTTGACCTGAACTCCATTTAAAGCTTTTGTAAAAATATCTCCAAGTTGTTCTCCGGTCTTGACATATCCTGTAGAGATTAAGTTTTGTTGGATCTTTTCTCAAACAAAGTGGCAATCAATCTCTATGTGTTTAGTTCATTCATGAAATACAGGATTAGATGCAATATGTAGATCAGCTTGATTATCACACCCAAGTGTGGCCGGTTTTGAGACTTTAAGGCCAATTTCAGAAAGAAGTTGGTATAGCCATATAATCTCACTCGTGGCTCGTGCCATTGCCTGATATTTAGATTCTGCACTTGATATGGACACAACATTTTTCTTCTTTCTTTTTCATGAGACTAAATTCCCTCTAATAAACACACAATATCCAGTTGTGGACTTTCTGCCGACTTTGGAATTGACCTAATCAACATTCGAAAAACATTCAATACGAATGTGCCCATGATTGTTGTATAGCATCCCTAGACCAGCAGCTCCCTTTAGGTAACATAGGATCTGCTCTACCAGTGATGAATAGTTGGAGACGACATAAATTGACTTACAATGCTAACTGGATATGCAATATTAGGACGAGTCATTGTTAAATAATTTAGTTTTCCAACTAATCTTCAGTATTTCTTGGGATCTTCAAATAAGTCTCCTTCTTTAGAGAGTTATAGATTCGGAGTTATTGGAGTACTGCATGACTTAAACTCCTAATTTTCCAGTCTCAGTTAGTAAATCTAGAACAAAACTTTTTTGGGACAGAAAAATAGCTTTCTTACTCCTCGTCACATCTACTCCCAGAAAATATTTCAAGGGCCTTAAGTCCTTGATCTGAAACTGGCTATGAAAAAAAGACTTTAAAGATGAGATTCCCACAAGATCACTTCCAGTAATAACAATATCATCCACATAGACAACAAGAAGAATAATTCCAGATGCAGAGTGTCTATGAGAAATAAAGTGATCTAATTTACTCTTATTCATTCCAAATGCTTCAATGGCCTAGCTCAAATTTTCAAACCAAGCACGGGGGCTCTGTTTTAAACCATATAGAGATTTCTGAAGATGACAAACTTTACCAGACTCCCCTTGAGCAACAAAACCAGGTGGTTGCTCCATGTATACTTCCTCGTGGAGGTCATCATGGAGAAAAGCATTTTTTATATCTAACTATCGCAGTGGCTAATCATAAGTAGCGGCTAGAGAGATGAATAGGCGAATGGATTTCAATTTGGCTATAGGTGAGAATGTATCAGAATAATCAACACCATAAGTTTGAGTATAGTCTTTTGCAACAAGTCTAGCTTTGACCTGGTCTACTGAGCCATCTGAGTTAACTTTGACTGTGAATACCCATTTACAACCATCGACCTTCTTAACAATAGGTAATGGTACCAATTCTCAGGTACTATTGGCATCTAAAGCATTCATCTCTTCTATCATATCATCATGCCAACTAGGGTGAGATAAGGCTTGATGGACAGTTTTTGTGATAGTGACAGAATCAAGGGAAGCAATAAAAGAACACAAGGAAGAAGATAAATGATCATAAAAAACAAATGATGAAATATGGTAGTTGCACTGACGTTTACCTTTACGAAGAGCAATTGGTAGATCATCGGGTGATGGATCTGATGGCAAAGAAGAACTGGATATGGGGCGTGTATCAGGATGATCTCGTCATCTAGAGTAGACAAAATGAAGAGGTGGCGGTTGTGCAGGTGTAGCCTTGGTAGTTTGAAAGGTGATTTCGTAAACAAGCAAATCATCATCACCCTCTATTCCTAAGACTGAAGAGTGAGGAAAGAAAGGAACTTGTTCTAAAAAGGTAATATTAGCTGAAACAAGATATTTGTTAAGAGTGGAACAATAACAACAATACCCCTTTTGTAGACAGGTATAGTCGAGAAAAACACATTTTATAGACTTGGGGTCTAACTTAGAGATTTGAGGGTGTGTGTCCCGAACAAAGCAATTACTACCAAAAATGCGTGATTGATTATCAAACAAGGGTTTAGAGGGAAAGAGGACAGTGTAAGGTATCTCACCGTGAAGGATAAAAGAGGGTATACGATTAATTAAAAAACATGGAGACTACATTAGCCCAAAAGGATTTAGGAACTTTCATTTGAACTTATAGTGCTTTCGTAGTTTCAAGGAGATGTGATTTTTTTTCTCTCAGCCACGCCATTTTAAGAAGGAGTTTCAATGCATGAGGATTGATGGAGAATACCATCTTGGATCATGTAGGACTAAAATGGTGTAGAGAAGTATTCCTTGGTATTATCACTTCGTAAAGTGCAGATTGAGACATTAAATTGTGTTTTAATCTTAGCACAAAAGGCAGAAAAATGAGAAAATAATTCAAAACAATTTTTTATGAGATAAAGCCAAGTTACACGAGAGAAATCATCAACAAATGTCATAAAATATTGAAACACAGTTTTTGACATAATAGGGCATGGGCCCCAAATATCAAAGTGTACTAATTCAAATGGAGAACTAGCCCTTTTATTGATTCGAGGAAACAAAGATAGACGATGGTGCTTAGCAAACTGACAGGACTCACAATCTAAAGAAGATACATTATGAAATTGAGGACAAAGTTTCTTCAACAAGGGTAAAGGTGGATGTCCTAACTGACAATTGGCTTGAAATGGAGTCAAGACACTAGGGCAGGCAATGGGTTTAGGCACTGAGGCATCCATGTTGGACCCCGATTTTT
>JANIJH010000006.1:63682411-63693537 GCA_024520975.1 Erythroxylum areolatum | reverse complement strand
CAATTCGTTAGTTTGTTTTAGTTTTAAACTCGCTAACCTTTACCGTTAAAAATTTCTTATAGGAACGATATCCACTTACTACTATTACATTAAATTGTATTAATGGAAGTAATTTCTTTTAAATTTGGTTACAGGCAACAGTAGTACCAAATTTTGGCACCGTTGTCAGGGAATTTCTCAACGATTTTTTTAGTGATATTTTTGTTTTTGTTTTTAGTTTTGTTGCTCTTGGTTACCTTGTCTTCTGTTTGTTTTAGTTTCATAGCTTTTTCTGATTTTTCGATCTTTTAGAGGCATGGCTCACTATCAGTATGCTTTTGATTCTGAATTTTAATATTATCCTTATTATGATAATGAGTTTCTATTTGTTGCTACTTCCAGATTTGACCATCAAGTGGTGGATTTCACACCCTTAGCCGCACAAGTACTGATGGATGACCAACAAGCTAAGGTATGTGAAGTTTGCTCATTTTTGGGTTATTCTTTTTGTACGTGTCCTATTTTGCAGGATGCACAGTACAGATTGGCTTCTCGACCGAGCTATTATCAAGAGCAGTCCTAATTCGAGCCAGAGCCTCTGCCTCCACCACTACCACAAGCTAATAAGATGTCTTTGGAGGAGATCGTAATGAGTTTGGCGATGAGCACTCTTCAATTCCAGCAGGTAACGAGGAGTAGCTTGAAGACCTTGGAAGATCAATTGAGCCACTTAGTGGAGAGAATGGAAGCCCTAGTGGCTGCAAGAATTTTTAGCCAACAGGAAAGTGATGCAGAGGAGTTGTGCATTCCTTCAGAGAGTGGAGATCATTTAGAGAACCCAGAAGTAATAAAGGAAGAGCAAACGGAATTAGGAAAGGAAGAGGTTATAGTTCAAGAAAAGATGGAGGATGTGCAACCTCCTAAGGTAAGTGATGTAGTTCATGTTATTGCTAACCGAATTTCATTTCCTTTTCCTAGTTATGTATAGGTAGAAGAAGAAGAGCAGGAAGAGCCGCAAGAAGTGAAATTTTTAAGAGAGCTGTGGGCAAGCGAGCTAAAGATCGAAGGTGGCAAGCAGGATGTTGAGTCTCCACAACCATTGGCGTTACTTTTACAGAGACCATTCTGGTGTGAGAAGGGCGATGCCTGAAAAGACAAGTGGACATTAGAGTATGATGGTAAAGCGATGAAGTTCCACTCATCAAAAGTCATGGAGCATCGTGCTGATAAAGAGCCTACTTCGAGGGAAGGTGCTCCAAGCTTCTCATGGAGTTTGAGCATGCTTCCTGTTGGACTCAAGCATCCATTCGATAGTGGATGATGTACATATGCCAAGGGTCAAGTTTTTGACCTTTGATAAGGGCTTAATGGGAGGCACCCCATTAGTATCCCTTTCTTTTTATGTTTTTTTGGCAATTTTCTTTTATTTTCATTTTTAGGTTTAATTTAGTTTAGTTAGGAATTTTAATTTAATATTTTCAATTCTGTAATTTTAATTTTCATCCTTTCATTTTAAAAATGAAAAAATGAAAAAAATGAAAAAATTAAATTGTTGGCTGTCCCCACTGCCCCCTATTTTCCCCTCTTTTCTCCCTCTTTTGTTTTCATCAAAATTTTCCTTAATGTTTCAATTTGCAGCTGCCGCGCATCACCACCTCTTAGACTTTCGATCCTAGTTGCTAGCCACTCAATTCCACTCTCTCCTAGTTTTCATCGATTACCATCCAATACCCTAACTCGTGATTTTGTGCTTGCATTATTATCTTGTTCTTTTGCAGGTTGTCTTTCATAAAATTCGTACAATGCCAAGGAAGAAGAGTGCTTCTCATAGACTAGCTCCTCCAATTTGTTTTGATGTTGATGCTCTTCCACCACAACCCACTTCCACCACCACATCCGCCAACACCTTGATTTCGACATTTCCAAATAGAGAAGCCTTCTTTAACCTTTTCCTTTATATTTATGCTTCTTTAACATTGAGGACAATATTGGTCTAGATGTGGGGGAAAAATATTGGGATTTTGGTGTGTGAATATTTTCAGTTTTTGTGTGGGTTTTATTAATTTTTGCATATGGTTATGCATGTTAAGCCATGAAACTTTGTCATATTAGTTTGGATAAGATTGAGTGTATGCATGAAATTAAATTAGGCTAAGTGAGTTTTGACGTGAATCAAGTTGATTGATTGTAATAACTGATCTTATAGACTTAGTCAAAATTTTGACATTTGAGTGATGAGGCAAATTGTGAAATTAAGGTGAATTCTTGAATTGAACATATGAGCAAAATTTGAGCCTAAATGACATTATCTTTATGTCATGCTATTTCTTTGAATTATGCGAGGCTCTTCTATTCATGGTGCCTTCAAAACTTGCACGGAACCAGTTTGAATTTATTTGATTACATGGGATATAGACGTGATTAGGGCCTTCCTTGTTGTTAAATCCTTTAGCTTAAAAATGACCCACCTACTTATTTTCTCTTTGCAAACATTTTTAAGCCTTTATCCTTTTTTTCAATCAATTACCTTATTATAAAACCCAACAACCCCATTAGCCTTCCCCTATCACAAGTTGAATGAAGCATTGAGTAATTTGGGACTTTTGTTCTATATTGTGTTCTGAGATATTTTTATAAGTACTTCAGTTTACTATTTTCTATTGTTTTTATAGTTTTCCCTAGTTCTTAGCATTATTCGAAAATGAAAAAAAGGGAAAAAGAAAAAAGAAAAAAGAAAAAAATCATAAAAAGAAAAAAGAAAAGAAAAAAAGAATAAAGCATAGTAGCATGAGTTAGTATGAGTGGTTGTAACCTTTTGTGTGTCATGTGTTTATCTCATAATTTTAATTTGAGTATCCCTTTTACTTGATACTTTGTGAATGCTTGTGATTAACCTTTTGTCATTTTTACTTCACCTGTGAACTTAGCCCCATTATAACCCTGAATAAAGTTCTTATGATCTATTAGCTCATGTGATTTGAATGAATAATAACTGGTAAAATTGCAAGCCTATGGTAGTGCAACATGTTAGAGAGAGATTTAGGATAAACAATTTGCCCTCAAACACTTGAGTGTAAGAGCGAAATCCGTGAGAATTTATTTTGATTTCATATATGCTTTTGAACAAAGATGTCTTATTTGACTTCGTTTATTTGCATTGGTGAAAAGCGATTATGATAGTGTTGCAACTTAAGTCTTACTAGCCCAAGTTAATGCATTGTGTGCACTTGATCTTATGAAAGATGAATTGACTGAGTGTAGTGGTTTGACATATTTGCTCGAGGGTGAGCAAAGGTTTGGTGTGGGAGAATTTGTTAAGTTATCAATTTGCGCTTATTTTGTACTTAATTCTCTTTAATGTGTTGAAATTATTATTCAAAATTAATGAAATTGTCTTATAATTGTTTGCAAATGATTTTCATCAACTTAGAGACGAAATTGAATTAAAAAGATGAAAAAGAAACGAAAAAAATCTGAAATTCCAAGTCTGGCAATAATTCAATCAGTAAGCGTGGGTACGTGCAAGGATCAAATTAATTTCCAGATCTGCTTTCAAAATCTGAATCTGATTCTTTTGAGAATCTTGTATTCCTTTAAGATAAGATTGATGGAGATTCACAATATGAACATAGGGGAAACATGATATGCAAGATAGGAGGGAAAAGGAAGGTATCGGGAGGCATTAAATCAGAAAAAACGTGACTGTTCACGTTAGCCTTTGCTTTAGAATAGATTTTCATTTTCTGCAGATTTTCTCTGGGTTGTTTTTGCGTTTTCTGCACTTTTTCTTCTATATTTTCGTATTCTTCAAGAAAGACTAGGGATGGAGGCTTGTTATGTTATTATTTCTTTGATTTCTACTTTCGTTATGAATAGCTAAACTCCTTTTCTTGGTTGAGGGAAGCCATGCTATCCTTTATTATGTGTGAGATGTTTCAATAAAGTTTATGTTGTTGATGAACATTGAATATCTTCCGAATTACTTTTTCTAATTGAGTTGATTAATTTCTAGGTGCGCAATTAGGGATTAATTCGTTCAATAGCTAAATTAATGAAATATGACGTTCAGTTTCGTTAATCACAAGTAGCAATTATGATTACCTTCTTTACATTAGAGTTGAAAATTCTAAGAAGATATTCGCTTGATTGATTGCATGACATACATGTATTTCTCTTGCTCATTAGTTTCTTGATTCGTAAAGCTATTATTCAATTGAACCTACGATCGTATTTAGGTTGTTGTTTAATAATAATGCTAGGATACATGTTTCTAATCATTACACTTAAGAGAAAACATCCCCAATGAATGTTTATTAATGATTGAAATTTTATGTCGAGGATCCATTTTAGCGTGATAACATTGGTGACTCGAAAACCAAGGTATTTACCATTCAATTTTCAGATCCAATTATTTCTTTTGATTTTTTATTTTTCGTAGGAACGACATCCACTTAGCACTACTACATTAAATTGTATTAACGGAAGTGATTTCTTTTGAATTTAATTGCAGGCGACAACAGTATCGATTTTTTTCTTTGAAATTTTTAAATCTTTTGAAAACTTTGTTGGTAAAACTTATTCTGATTTTGATTAATGTAAAATAAATTTTTGTTGCATTTTTAATAACCATTTTTGGTAAATTTTCTTTTAAGTGCTCTCTTTAAAGGAATGCATTAGAGCTATTGCTAATTCTGAGGTGATTGACAAATGTTGTAACCAATCTGAAAAGTGGATCATTAATGAGGTCATTAAAGCCTCACCTTGGTCTTTTGGTAGAAAAGGAATTGTCTTTTACTTTTTTAAGATTTCTTTCTAAGTTTTGTTTGGTGTTCAGTCGTGAGCTTTGAAGGAGATAAGGTGTAATGGTTTTTGGGGCTTTGTTGTTGTAAGTGAACAAGTAGTTCTCAAAATAATTTTGTATATTGCAAAATTCTCTAATTAGAAAGTCAAGGATAGAATTTGCTTCACCTTTAATAAATTCAATATCAAATTAATAAAAAAAGCTCAAAATGACTTGCCATCTAGAAAAAAATTGTTTTAAAGCAATATTTTGAACATCTTTTGATATAACTTATTGGGCATCTTTGCAATATAGAGAAGAAATTGTTAATTCAATAAATCATATTGAAACTCTCATATGTAGACAAAATCTCTTTCTTAATCATTAAATAATTATTTTGAGTGAGATTTCTATGTCTCGAACTATTTTGTGTAATTTGCTCTTTATCATGGATTTTTGTTTTAAGATACCTCTATATCCTTGATCAAAAGCATATGTTTCTATACTTTTAAATGTGTTGGGGTCAATTATATGCAGGGATGGAAATGGGTTTAGGCCCTCCCGGCTTGATTGCAAGCTGACTCATGGCCCAACCTATGGCCCGATCCGATTTATCATTTTTAAAAAAATTAAAAAGATGTCATTTTGTCACTGTTGGTTGGGCTACAGTCAAACATTGACTTCAGGCCAAGCCAGGCTGGGTTGGATCACCATCCTTAATTATATGTAAGATAAGGATGTCTTTTATCATTACTTTGATTTGTTTCACTAAGCTAGTGTGTTCTTTAGTCCAAGGGTTTTTACTCAATCTATCGTGAAGAGGCTTGCAGAGCCTATTTAGATTAGGATAAAATTCCATAACATAGTTTAGGCTACCTAAATTCCTTTGCAATAGGTTTCTGTCAAATATCTCATTAGGAAATTTATTGCTAAATTTAAAGGTTCTCTTAGTTGGTGTGATTGTGCCATTATAGATATAGTGCCTTGGAAACCTAACCTTAGTTTGAAAAAGGCTAAGTTTTGCTTCTAAAACTGCTAACGCATTCTTCTTTATGACATCTATGAGCGTTTTGATGTGTCTAAAATGTTACTCTAATGTTGAGAAAAATATTAGGACATCATCTATGTAGATAATGCGAAATTTGAAATATGGGATAAATATCTCATTCATTATCCTTTGGAATTTAAAAGAAGCATTCTTTAATCTAAGAGGCATCACATTCCATTTATAATGTCTGAATGGAATAGTAAAATCAATTATGTATCTATCTTTAAGGTTTATCTGGACCTACTAAAATTCTAATTTCATATGAAATTTTGAAGAGATTTAGGAATTGTAAAGTCCTTTAAGTAATTTTTTTTTGGAATATAATACCTAATTCAATTTAATGCTTTGTTAAGAGGCTTGTAAGTGATCACTAACCTGGTCATAACTCTTTCCTTATCATAATTTTTGTTAACATGGAAGGTTGCACAACTTCAGGGAGACCTAGAATGAGAGAGTAGCTTATTCTTTAACAAATCATTGATTTCTTGTTTGCAAAGTTACTCTAAATCTTTGCTCATTTGAATTGAACGGGCTTTGGTAGGAATTTTTTCTTCTTCGAGCCAAAAAGCACTCGGCAAATCTACATATATTTCACTTTTAAGTTTTTCTTACAAATTCCTAATTCTTTTGTTTTGTTTTCTCATCTTGCAATTGTTTCTTTATTCTTTTATTCACTATATATTTCTCTAGTTATGTAAATTGTTTTTGTTTTTGTTTGATTATGTTATTCAATTAGTTTTCATAGATTGAACAGACTTTTATCAAATTAATGTTCCTAGTTCTGGATTTTTCTATGACTAAAAAGCAAAGTTTTCTATTGTCGTGGCTCACAATAAACTTTATGAAAGTGTTCTTAAAGTAACCATGTAGTGTACATCCTCTACTATCACAAAAGAGGTTTTAACTGAAAACTCTCTTTAACAAACACAAGTATAGATTGATAGTTTGTCCTAAGCTTTGAGTTATTAGCATCTTTGAGTCTTTGGTGGCCTTTTTGCAATAATCCTTTGGGGATTATTCCGTGTTTAATACAATTCAAATTAGCTATTATGTCAGATAAAGTAATTGACTCATTATGAAAATATTCAATAATCCTAAAGGTTATCCTAATTAAATATTTTTAGAATGTTATTTGGTTAAAATCTTCAAATAGTTTTTTTAATGATGTTGACCTTAAGATTTTTGCTGATTTCCTCATCTGAATCACATTCTTCCTTATTGATTTGTTAAAGCAAGTTTTTTTTTATTATTTCACTTTCTTTTGTTTGTGTTTATTTATATAGTTTTTGTTTGATCATTATGATTTCTTGGTATATATTAGACAATGTTAATGTTAATATTAATATTAATTTTAATTTTAATTTTTTTCTTAACCTTATTTAATATATTTGTCAAATTATAGGTAGAGGAGGATGTCAATGGAAGGTTTTAACTAGGAGTTTCAAATAATTGTTATAGTTTCAGTAAGTATTCTTTTTGTAATTGGGGGTCCTAAATATAGTTTATGACTTTTAAGAAGAATTTTTTACCTTTTGTTAGTACCTTAATTTATTTTTCTCCTTACAATCAGTCATTATGGCTTTCTCTAATCTTATTTGTCACTTCCTCAACTAATAGATGAGGAAGTCTTGATAAGAACTTCTTCTTCCAAAAAGGTTAGTTTAATTATTCTCTCAACATGACTCTTGTTAAAAAAGTATCTTTATAGCATTTAAAATTCGAAAGCTTTTTGCTCCTAAGATCAGACAATAACTTAGCATTTTTATCTTTCATGTATGAGGGACCTCTTACGAAATGTAAAGATATTGTTAATATCAAAGTTGGGACAACATCTTGGATTGGCTCACTATTCTTGTCTAAAATGGTCTCTCTTTTTTCAATGACTCTAATTGCTTTGAGGATATCTAGTTTTTGAGATTCAGTTAAATGTTAATAACTATAGCAGGATAAAAAATTCCTAACTAGTTTCCATAGGTATTAACAGTTGTTGTTATTTGTTGAATCACATTCAAAATGTTGTACTTAGACATTCAATATATATTCCACCTATAAACTAAAGAAGTGTTATACTTAGTATGTTGTGAGACATTAGGTTTTTGATTAATTTCTATATCTAGGCCAATATATTTAAACTAATTTAGCTTTACAATATGTTCTCAATAGAGTTTGTTCATTGCCTAAGGAGGTTAAAGGCTTTCAGACTCAATATTGCTATGTTATTGTATCAAATGTTGGAAGTTGTCGTAAGGCAATTTTCTAAATGGCCTAAAACTTAGAGATTAAGGCTAGTAACTTTCCATTCAAATATAACTACTCAATCTGATATTATTAAGGGAATTATTAATATAGAAAAATCTCATCCGTTAATTAATGACATATTGATACTTGATGGATGCATCGGATTAAAAGAAAGGCACATATAAAATTGGTCCTCTCTCTACCCTCTTATATAGGTTTTTAAGAACAACTTCAAACATCCATTTGATAAAGCATATAAAGAAAAGAAACGAAAAAAAGGAGAGAAACAAATTTTATTTTATACGTAAATAAGGTATCATGTCTTCTTCATCGATTCCAAGTCTGTGAAAATTATTGACTTAGAGATCCTTTATAATGTAGAGAAAATCAATTTCTCCTTACATGTGGTATCAGAGCATGGTTTAGAAATCTATAATTTTTCCATTGTAATGAATAATGAGTGATGAACAATCTGTCTACTATCTTTTGCCTATGTTTCACTTATGAACTTTTACGTGGTTAAAATCTTCGCACTTGTAACAGTATGAAGAAACTGTGTTTCTCTCACAGGATTCCAGATGTACTCTTCTGGGCATTTAATATGTGATGTTTTGTCTTATTTTCATTTAATGTATGTTGTCACTGTCCTTTGGTGTTTCTCTCACAATGTATGATTCCTAGATGCACTCTTCTAGCATTTATTATGTGATGTTTTTGTCTTATATGCATTTAATGTATGTCACTATATTGTCTTCTAGTCTTATATGCATTTTACATGTTGTATCAATATACGGATAAAAGTATGAAGCAAACCAACAACCTCTCTTTGTAAAAGCCATGTTTTGGATGTCATTCTTTTCAACACAAAATGCTTTCAAAGTGGTATCTGTCATATGAATTTGGTTTTTTTCCAAAACATTAATCCAAAGTTACTGTATGAACTTGGTTTTTGTCAAAGTATATGATTTTTGCAAAGTCGTTAATCAAAAGTAAGCTATGGAATTATATTTTCATCTTATGAATATATATTATTATTATTTATATTTGACAGTATGATTAAAATTAGTTTATACTCACCAAAGTGACCAAACTAACTTTATTAAAATAAATGATGAAAATATCATGCATAAAATAGTCATTTAATCGTGACACTCATAAAATGCCAATTAGACAAATTGATGAATAAATGACGTTCATTGATTATTATAACTTTAGGATTTGCCCAAATAAAAATCATTTATTCTATTATCAATGAGCATGATTGAAGAAATTAAATTTCTTAAGTCAAATATATTTTGTTTATCCAAAGATGACATAAGTGTTTGATTAAGAATTTTAATTTCTTGATAATGATGAAAAGTGGCATTTATTTATCATTGTGTGTTGTAATATATACCCAAAGGTGTTCTATAATATACTCTGATCCGAATCTATCATAGAATTAATTATAAGTATCTATGTTTTACTTGTAGCAATTTCACTTCATTTGCAAGTTTTTTCTGTTAACATATTTAATGATTTGAACTTCTGAATGGAATGAACAAGTCAATTTCCACTTAGGTGTGTTGGACCTTAACTTGGCATTTTTGGAAGAACAACCCGTTGCTATTCCTAATTTAAGCGGTAAAGAAGAGAAGTCCAAATATAAAGCTTGGATACGGTCTAACAGATTGAGCATTGTATTTATGTGAATGACTATAGAGAATAACATCAAGACTACTATTCCACAAACAAAAAATGCAAAGGAATACCTAAAGTTTGTGGAAGAATGTTTTCGTTCTGCAGATAAGTCACTTGTTGGTACACTAATGGCACAACTTATGACCATGAAGTTTGATGGGGTGTGGATATGCAAGAACATACCATTGAGGTAACTAATATTGCAGCAAGATTGAAGACATTAGGTATGGCTATAGATGACTTCTTTCTGGTTCAGTTTATTCTGAACTCACTGCCTCCTAAATATAGTGCTTTTCAAATTAACTATAACACTATTAAGGACAAATGGGATGTTAATGAATTGATTGGCAAGCTTATTAAAGAGGAAAATAGACTAAAGAATATGGGAAGTCATTTAGTCAACCTCACATTTCAAGGAGCTAATAAAGCACCAAAGGTAAAAGCCAAAAGTTTTAAGAAAAAGAAAGGGCCTACTAAAGCATCTCAGGCTAAAAAAGAGGAACAAAATAATGATAGGTCTCGATTTTGTATGAAAGAAAAACACTATCAGAAAGATTGCCTTAAACGTAAGGCATGGTTCGAAAGAAAGGTATATCTAAGACTTTTGTATATTTCAAATCTAATTTAATTGATGTTCCTCATAATAATTGGTGGTTTAATTCTGAAGCTACTACTCATGTGTCTAATATAAAGCAGAGATTCCTTACGATTCAAACCACAAGCCAAACTGAGAATTTCCTGTATATGGGAAATCAAAACAAGGCTCGAATTGAAGGCATAGGGACTTATCGTTTGGTCTTAGATACTGGTTATTATTTAGACCTATTAAAGACTCTTTATGTACCTTCAATTTCTAGGAGCCTTATTTCTATTTCAAAGTTGGATGATTGTGGTATTAATTTTACTATTGGACATGGTTGTTTCAATTTATATAAGAATTTTAGACTTATTGGTTCTGGTAGTCTTGTTGATGGTTTATATAAATTGAAACTTGATGATCAAATTTTTGAATCCTTATTTACTGTGCATCAAAGTATTGGAATTAAGAGTAGTATGCTTAATGAAAGTTCAGCTTTTTATGGCATAAACGTTTTGGTCATATATCCAAAGAAATATAAGAAAGATTAGTAAAGAATGAGATTCTAAATAATCTAGATTTTGCTGATCTTGGTTTGTGTGTAGATTGTATTAAAGGAAAGCAAACTAGACATAACTAGTTCTGAACCCCGTGCTTTGTACGGGTTGTTACAAAGCAAATAATAAATTTTAACTACAAAATTAAAAGGCAAACATAAGTACAAAATTAACATATTGCATGTTATAAAATAAGATTATGATAAAATAGGAATCTGACAAACAAAATGAGTCCAAAAATATGAGAACCATTTCAGCCAGTCTCGC